>APFE031178071.1:134122-163492 GCA_000404065.3 Pinus taeda | reverse complement strand
AAATCAAAGATCATTCCGATCGATCTTTGATTTATGCAATTAGGAACCTGCGTGTAGCGTGTGTGATTTTTGCTAGACCCGTGGTGGGCTAGTGGGATCGCCTCTGTCTGCAGAGGGGATTTACCAGTTCAACACCTAGGGTCGTCACTTTGGACCAAATACCATGGACCAATACCAAAATACCATGGAACAAATACCACGAACCAAAACTTAGTTTTCCGACATGTACGCGCCTTTCCTTCTGTGAACCTGTGTGTGTACGTATATGCGCCTTTTGCTCTGATTACCCGCGTATATACGCACTTTCATCACGGTCAAACTGCATATATCTCTCTCTTCACCTGCTGTACTATGATCTGTCCTCTGAGTGAGTTTCCATCACCTGTATGATACACAGAGTGAGTTGCCATCAAGGACAACACTTGAATCATAATGCCAACATCTTCTTCTGGAATTAAGGTAGACCCAACAAAGATACAAGTTCTTGTAAACTTAATGCCTCCAAAAACATAGAAAGAAATAAGAAGTTTCTTAGGATTTGTAGGCTACTACAGAAGATTCATTCAAAACTTTAGTAAGATAGCTTTACCCTTGTTCAAACTACTTACAAAAGACATTGAGTTTCAATTGACTACAATTGTCAAAATGCATTTGATAAATTAAAAGAAAAATTGTCTATCACCCATTCCCAGAGGACTAAATTAGTCATTACCATTCCATATATCTACTGATACATAAAATACAATAATAGGAGCATCTCTAGGACAAAAATAAAATCAGTTTAACTATGACATCTATTTCATAAGCAAAAATTTAACTCTGGTAGAATTAAACTACAGAGTAACTGAAAAAGAAATGCTAGCTGTTGTCCATGTAGTTAATAAGTTTAGGTATTATATAGGAGGTTATCAAGTAGTTTTCCATACATATCATTCATCCATTAAATATCTAATGAAAAAAATAATTACCAATGGAAGAATCACTAGATGGCTATTATTAATGCAAGAATTTAATATCACTATTTTAGATCAAACAAGGAGAGATAACCAAGTAGCAGATTTTCTATCAAGACTTCATTCTTATGATGATCTTATACCTATGTCAGGTAACTTCCATGATGAGCATGTATTTTCTATAACAAGTAAACCCCCATGGTTTCAAGATATAGCTAATTATGTATCATCTGGAATATAACCACCTCATTTCACTAGCAAGCAGAAAAAGAAAATAATTAGAGACAATGAAATATACAGTTGGATTAATAGAGATATTTTCTATATAGGACCTGATATTTTAATTAGGAAATGTATAAGAGGATATGAAATCATTGATATTCTAAAATCATGTTATAATGAACCATTTGATAGTCATTTTTTAGCGAAGAGCACAACATACAAGATCTCAAATCAAGGCCACTATTAGCCATCACTATTCAAAGATTCAAAGACTTATGCTAAAAGATGTGATAACTGCCAAAGAATAGCTAGACCTCTAGTTTCAGATGAAATTCCATTAAAGCCGCAAATACTGATAGAGCCATTTGAATAATGGGCTCTTGACTTTGTGGTTCCTATCAATCCACCATCAAATGGAAAGAGGTACATCCTAGTATGTACTGACTACGTAACAAAATGGGCAAAGGCTAAAGAATTGAGTAAAGAAACGGAAACTATAGGAGTTATTTTTCTTTATCAAGAAATATTTGTAAGATATGGAGTTCCATGGTAGGTTGTTACAGATCAAGGGACATAGTTCACCTCCAAGCTTGTTTGATACCTGACAAAGAAATACAAGATTAAGCATAGGAAATAAACTCCATATCACCCATAGTAAAATGGACAAGTTGAATCAACAACAAAGTACTTGAGAACATCATGAAAAAGACAATGAACATGCATAAAAAATATTGGTTAGAGAAGTTGAATGAAGCACTATGGGCTTATAGGATAACATGGAAAAATACTATTGTATTTATCCGCCATCATGTTAATGGAAAAGAAGCCTTCTTGCCAATTGAATTTGAGATCCCTACATGTAAACTTGCAACAGAATTGGGACTGGACCTGACAAAAGCACAACAACAGAGGATAATGCAAATTAATGAACTATATGAGATCATAAAACAAGTTATGGAACATACATCCCTAGTTCAACAACAGAGAAAAAAATGGCATGACAAATTCATTAAAAATAAAATCTTTCATAAAGGAGACTGGGCACTACTTTTCGACTCTAAGTTCAAAGATTTCAAAGAAAATGTTACTACTCATTGGCTTGGGCCATGTGAAATATAAGAAATATTTGACAATGGAGAAGTAAGGATAAACACAATTGATGAAGCAGAAAATTCTTTTCTCGTTAATGGCCATAGAATAAAAGTTTATCATAAATGTAGTGACCTATTTTTTTTCCTAGTATAGTTTTGTCACTCCTATCAAGGGTGATTTTTGACGAGTTATATATATGATAGGTTGATCACTTGATTGAGGAATAATGTTTTATATAAATAATTATCTTTCATTTTATGTTTATGTATGGCATATTGATCACTTGATTGGAGAACAATGTTTTATATAGTTATATTTGCTCTTATATGTGGCCTCATTGATTATTTGTATTAAATGGTTTTGGTTAAGTAAATGTCTAACATATGTTTTTCTTTTTGTATCTGATTTATGAAGTAGGTGTATGACATGGATCATGATCCAAGATTGAGACACATAGACTGCTGGCTTATTGGGGCCTGACCCAGGTTCGGAAGAGTTATTAGCAAAATAATCCCGCACTACCGGCCCTTTCACAATAGTCCACGGAGCATGGACTGAATTCTCACCCGAGGTAGTAGGGGAGGTTGCTAGAACTAGGTTTCCACACCCTTGGGATGTCTTGATGTGTTATGGAAGGATCGCGAACCGTTCCGTGCACCTGCACTACTCTGCACAGTACTTGTCCTTCGCGTAGATCCACGCCAATTACTTCCCAGATCTTATTATTTATATGAATTTATTATAGATCTGATCTTCTTCTTACAGTATTTAAGCAAACATTTAACAATAAAACCCAGTGCATGCATTCATTATTCTTAAAGACAATGCATAAATTTAGAACATAAGAAACAGGTAGATTCGCGATAAAGCACACAATGATTCAAAAATTCTTATCTTTATTTTTCTTCTATCAATACAACCAGATTGTCCTTGCACTTAGCTGTAGGGGTCTGTGCACATAGCTGCGGACTTTACCAGGCCTCTACGCACACAACTGAAGAGCCTCTATTTATCTACCAACACCCTTCACTCAAACTTATAGACACAGAGATAATTTTTCCTTCATAAACCCATAACATTCAAGATCAAAACTAAAAACTGACTTCTCCTTAGAACCTTGCTCTATTTATACATTCCCATGGCCCATGGACCATGGGCAAGCCGACTCACCTTCTATTTTCTTACATTATTTTCAGGCTGACAACCCTTTGACTTGACTCATTACAATTCATGCTCCGTGCATCGCTCGGAGCCTTTACCATACTATTACCCAAAATTGTGGACTTTAAGCCCAAAACCTATTACATGGGGCCTCCGCTATACAACAGGTTCCCAACACAATCATCATGACTCGTCCTGAGTCACTCAGCTAGTACAACAATCTTCGCGTGGAGGTCATTCAACAATTTTTGCACTTCGCTTACAATCACCACAAAGTCTTCTGCCATCTGTTGTACCCATTTTACGCGAACCACCAATGTATTAGTATCAGTTTCCGTTTCTTGTCTTGGTTCATATACTTCTCGCATACGTGCTACTTTTCTCTCGATTGTAGTGGAAATGGTGAATGCATCATGAAGCCAAGGATGGATGCATGCTTTAATCACTGCTTCCTTATGCTGCGCCGCGTCAACTTGTATCTTGAGAGCCTGCGCCTCCCTCATCATGGCCAAGCACTGCGTAATAGCAACCATCTGCGTGGTCCCCCTGACATTATGATAGGCTAGTTGTAACTCCCTTGCTTCTGTTTCCAACTGTTGTAAGGTTGGGTCTTCCTATAGTGAACTGACCGTAACAAGTGACTAATCCAACAAGCTGGCACACTCTTGCATGGCATGTGCTATTGTTTCCTGCCCAGACTGAATGATGCCTTTCCGCTACTTTGTGACCTCTGGTGGTGTAGAGGGTTGTGATTTCAGTTTCATTTCTACAATCTCCAAGCTGAGGGCCAACTAGATCTTTGTTGCTTCATCCTTTGCTTCGCGGAACCCACTGGCCAACTTGTGGATCCATATGCCGATAGGTAGATCTACCGCAATCTCGAGCTCACGGGCATGATAGCACACTTCCCCCACAATTTGCTCCAACTACTAATTTTGTGCTACTGCTTCATCATGTTGGAGGCTCAACTGCTTGATATTAATTCGCTACTCACTGAGTACCTGTACCGCACGTCCTTCCATAGCGCAGAGCTCCATCATTGCGTTGTCCTAGAGATGGTATAAGCTCTCGTGTGGGAGGGCAACCAAATTTAATCGCAAGCCTCTAAACCGGCCTACCACAACTCTATTCACTGCATTGTTTTCTGTCAATTCTCCTACCGGGAGTCCGATAGTATTACCCATTTTGGCCTGTAGCAGCTGCTCAGTTGCTGACATACCCATAGCTCCATGGGTAGCGACTATTCCCGGCTGTGAGGCCTATGCTCCGAGTTCCTGCAGCTGCATTGGAAGCGACCCCAACATAGTCTGCTGCTCCGTCATGGCCTCATCGAGTGCCTCCCAAGTGACTTCGCGAGCTGTATCCCTGATGTCACCCAGGTCACCTTTAGTTAATGTGACAAGTTCCCCATCCAACTTAGACGCCTTCATCTTCTTCTGGGACATTGACCATTCTGTCGGTCGTGGTCATCTTAAGGGCGAACCAGTGGTGGTTGGCACCACACCTTCCATCCATGTATACATGACCAGCTCTGTGGTCACCTTCAAGACACTTTCGCCCTCTGTCATGGGAGCCCCTCCTATTATTGCCTTGCCTGTAAAAGCTTGTGCTGCCTCCTGGGCCACCTGTACTTCCACAACGTGTTTTTCATTTCACTTCTGTTGTACTAAGTGCTTGGCCTCACCCTTTTGTTTTTGGATGGTGGTCTCATCGCACCCTACTGCATCTAGTCTACGCCACTCTGTTGGCCAGGTATCCAGGACCACAAAAATAGCCTCGTAGATGGCAATGAAGGGAAGTGTGGTCCATGCCTGCTCTAGATCCTTGCGTACCTGGATGTATACATGGTGCATATCCACCTTAAAGTCAACTATGTTCTATACACTATCATATACCTTGATAGAGAGATGGGGTTGCTGGATGATCCACTGGCGAATGTTTGCATCCATCAGTATCCGGAAAATCTTGACTTCGCGGATTATTGCAACGTCCTTCGTCGCCTAGAGCAACGTGTATTTTGTGGTCTCTGGCCAATCCTGCTCTAGGGTAGGAAACTGACTATCTTCGAGTAATTCACTCGTAACCAATAGGATGGATAATAACAACCACAAATAGTGGAAGGTCTTACCCTCCTCCTGGGCCTCCCTATAGTTGATTAGGAATTCGTCACAGAGGAACTGTGCCCAATTGAACCATTCCCCTTCTGTGCATTGCTCAGCTAACCCAACGACTATTGCTAGGACCTTGTTGCCCCAGCATTTTCTCATCACTTTTCTTGCCAGCAACTAGGTAGAAATTGTAGACCCCTTTGTTCAGAATACTATCAATAGCATACCCTCTCTGCTTTTTCTCCAATTTGTATTTCTTTTTCAGGTCTTCCGTCATCATTACATCGCCACTCATTTCAATGATTTCCAAGGGGTCCAAGCCTTCACAGGGAAGCTGATAGATCTTATTTATGAGTTCCACCGTGATCGAGACGGTTTTGTCTATACATAAGTACCCATCATGTACTAGGCAAAGCAATTGCTTGATGACCAGTATTGTAATGGGGGGTCGATGAAAATGTAGAATTGACAGGAGACAGAGTAGCCCAGCCTCTTCTACCTTTCGCAACCATTCTTGCAGCCATAATGTCGTAACAACCCCCTCTGTGCTTTCTCCATCATTTCACTAGTTTTCAAATGGGGAAACGTCTTAGTATCTGCAAGGTCCCAGTCTTCAAAATTTCATGGTAGGGATGTAGTGAGTCATCATGCCTTTGAACAGAACCCCTTTAGGGAGTGATGGGGTGATGAGTATGCTGTGAATGGCATCCAAATCTTTAGGTACCTTGGCCTTCCCTTTCCTTGGGGGAACATTCTTGGGTCGCTTTATTGGCTAGATATCTTCTTCCAATTCTTCTTCTGGTTCTATTTCTTTGACAAAGGTTGGAGGATCCTCTTCCTCTTCATCGCTCTCAATAGTAATGGTTTTGTCTTTTCCCTCCATCAACAATTTGCCGAATCACAGATTTTGTAGAGATATCCAGACTAGTCCTACTAGTTGTGGATTCTTCTTGGTCTGTGGCATCCTGGGTGATTTAGGGACATCCTGGGTTGTGGATATCAACCTGAGTAGGGACTCCTATATTACCTTCGGCAGGTCTTTAAACCACGGGCTTCCTTTTACGACTACCTCATTCATCCTGTGCCTCTCTATTTGAACCCCGAACAACTTACTATGCAAGGGACCAAAGAGTGTGTGGTAACAAGCCACATGTGCTTTATATACCCTTTCGACTACAAACTTAGTCGTGCTTCTCATTTGTGGCTTATTAATGCGATTTTGGCAGCAAATCCATTCAGCCCTGTGTCTTAATGGCTTACCACCTGCTCCTTGGTGTCTTAAATGGGACACCTTGTCATGAACAGTAGCTACAATGGTCACCTTCCATCCCTCCCACGTGGTAGCGCAGTCCCTATTACGCAGACACGTTTTATGCTTTTTACTAGCCCTGTGTGCCACAGCCGAATCGTGCAACCTTCCTCCAGATTTTTTTATAGTCCCTCACCCTCTTTCAACTTTGTGGAGTGATGAGACTAAGCCTCCTACAGATAATCAGGTGGTCTCACCCTTGTGTGAGCCTTCCTCTTCCCTGCTAGCCTAAGCTGCAGGAACCCTTCATGTACCTTTGAATCAAATATCGCATCAGGGTCTATGCTCCATTGTTCAGTAGGGTGCAGTCATAACCAAGATAGCACGGTCATGGCTCATTCTTGTATCGAAGGAGGGATGATCAAGTCGAGGCCCCTCATTCACATATTTTGCGTAGCCCATTTGTGTGACTCTTATTTTTATTTTGTCAATTTCTTCATCTAGCCTCACGGTTTTCCTCCTTAGCCTTGCCCCCAGTTCGTGAAGTCTCACGCTACCACACCAAATGGCTTCCTGCAAATTTCGGATCCCTTCGGCCAAGTCTTCTCATTCAGGTCGAACTTCGGGGCAATGGTCGGGGAAATTCTCTTCACTTCCCTGGTTTCATCGCGTCTGACCATGGATAGAGTTCTCTTCACACACCCTACTTTGTTTACAGCCTTATTGGCCCAGCGAACCCCTATTATGCGCAGATTCAGTTGGGCGAATGGTTGTAGAGCATACAGTCATTCCCCCCGTTGTAGATGGGTGCCCGAACTGCTTCATCGCAGCTACCCTGGCTATGTTCACCACAGAAGTCTTCCAACCCATACTCGAAACCACCTTCTACCTTCACGCTCATTCCACCTCATCTTCCTATGTGCATGCCACACTAGTCTGATTTTCATGCACAACGCTTCTTATGTCATACCATGCCGCTTTTACTCTATGATTGAAGTTCCACAGAGGTTAACAAAGTCCTCCTCATTCGTTGTATTGTCATCCACTGGTCGTTGTTGTACCTTGATTGTCACGCATCGTAGTGATCTAATCATCATGTTATAGTTGAGTGTTGTGACTTCATGCAATCGGTTCTGCCATCATTCGATATCCTCATCAGAATCCGATGTGCAGGAACTATTGCACTCCCATGAGATTCTCCCATCCACTGTGGGATTCACTCGATCTTGGTCTTGCGCTATTATCTAGTACATGTAGTCTAGTTCATTGTTACTATCCTCATCGCACACCAGTTCAGTGTAGCACGCTCCTTTAGCTGGGTCCAGCGGAACTATAACACGGAGTGACTTTTTCTCGAATGTCATCTTTCGTCTTTTTAAGTTGATTACCCCATTCATGTCCATGGCCCAATCTATTCCTAGCAACGCAAGGTATGTATTACTGTCATCAAAATTTTTTATTACCTCAAAGTCTATCTGCGTACTTACGCCTTCAGTGTCCAATGTCAACCCTTGCAATCTTCTCATCAGAAAGATCTTTTGTTGGTTGGCCATGTGTAGTTGAATAGGAGACCACTGTAGTGCATGCCTGCCCATGCATTCCCACATTTTCTTAGGCAACACATTCACATCCGACCCCAAATCTAGGATGACCTGATCCATTTCATAGTCACCGATTTGTGCCATCATTCGCATCTCTCACCTGATGTGTAGAGCATTTTTTCCTAGTTTCTGAACTATGTGTGGCTCCCATGATCCTGTGCACCTAGTGATCAACTCTTGCAGTCCTTTAACTGCTTTATTGTCGCATAGCAGCTTCATACATGTCTCTAAAGAGGTAGTAAGCATAGAGGATATTTTCCCAGCTCAATTGGATCCCTACTATCTAGAGTAGAGACTTCCATGAAGCTCTTCTGAGCTTCCTAAGATGTCCCCTTCACCTGTTCCATGTCCAAGTAAGTTTCCTTTGTAGGAGCATCATGAGCCTTCCCATCTTCTCTGGGTTGTTTCCTGGCATCTCCCCTTGTAGTTGCACTGATCCTCAGTACCATGTTTACTCTGGGGTTCTATTCACAAGGTTCAGATCTCATCATTTGGATATTTTGAGTTGGCATAGGCTGTAGTACCCCCTTTCGCACATTTGGGAAATCAACGTTGGACGATCTACCATTTCATGGTCACAAGATTTTCTCTTCGGGTTAGTACAGTCACAAGCGTAGTACACTGGCCCTTCAAAATTATAACAGATTAGCTATCTGAACCCTCATCCAAGCCCCATTCCTCCTCTTCCTTGCCCACATCCTTAGAATCCCCCACGTGGCCCTGGAGTTGGGTCGATAGGCTGGGGTCCTCTCCATCACTAGCTCATAGCTTCAACACGTTCGCTTGTCATGACCCACTGATCTATAGAAGCTGCAATACAGCTGCTGTGGAGTCTAGGTATACTTCTGCAACAAGTGATAGTTGTCTGTTGTGTGCTTTACTCCTACTTACCAAGTTACGCATTAGAGCGCGGGCACCACACTTGGCCCTACTTGTACCTCTAGCCTTAATGGCACTGGCCCTCCTCCCACAAAATATTTTACGAATACGAGGTAGTGATGCTTATCGTGACCTTGACCTTTGCATTTGATACACCCCACTTCTGTAGGCGCCATCGGTTGAGGCGCCTTTTCTTGCTTCAAAATTTGCATTTCTAAGCATAGGTTTTGTAGTTGCGCGTGGATTTGATGAACTCCCAACCCTAGATCCTGTACTGGAGTTTCATGTAACCTCATTGCTATCTCTAATGCTTCAGCTTTGGTTGAGATCTTTTGCTGTGATAGCATCGTCCTCAGATGTGGTGTCAAAGAAGCCACAAACCACACGTAGTGTTATGCATCTGCCAACATCATGTTAACCTCGTGGATTGTACTCTTCAATCTTTGATCCAGATCCCATGGGATTTCACCAGGTAGCATCATGATCTCCTTGAACCCGATGATCGACTGCATCTCTAATTTTGGCCAACTAAATTCTTTGTTTAATGCATCCTGGATCACCACTATTTCCGCATTCGGGTGATCACTAGAGTACTTTATATACCATGTCAACACGTGATCCTGCAGCGCGGTTACCAAAGTGGCCTTTTTGATGTTATCATCCGTAACACCTTGGGCCTCCCATACATCCTTTACCACAAACCAGAACTGATCTAGTTCCTCATTTCCCATGCCTCTAAATACAGGCAACTTGATTGCACTCACCATTCCAACCCTCAGTGGTGGCAGAGGTGGAGTAGGTGAAGATGGGTTTGATGAAGGTGAAGTAGGTGATGGTGTCGATGGCAGTGATATTGGTGGAATGCGCTACCTTATCAATCGAAATGCACTTCTTAGAGAGAATCCTGCGAGCTCCTCCTCACTTTCTTGTGAAAGTGAGCTCGGAGGACTGTTTTCTAATCCTTCGGTCCCTCGATAGCCTCTTCTACTCCTCGTTACCCCATACATAAATGGATGTGCATAACCCATTTTTCACATAATAGCATTTTAATCCAAGTATTCAATGCTTTGATGTACTTACCCCATGGTCCTTGGAGAAATCGCATTTCTGCTTCGCTGTAGCTCACAATTGTGTCTATCACGAGTTCAGTGATAAAACCTCCTATTATTCAATCCAACCAGTGATCTATTGCCCATGCAATTTTATCTTAAGATGCTTCCAACTTACGCACCAACTCTGGTGTCCACACGATGGGCTGATCCAGTTTGCACCTTCCCTGACTATCAGGTAGCCTCGCAATCCACTCGTACAGTTCTGTCAAGAAGGACGCGAATAAGATCTCATGGATTTTTGTGTATATGTAGTGATCCAGCCACCTTTCCTCAGATATCCACGGATTTTTATTTTCCTGTACCACGAGCTCGTGAGGCTTCTGATCCAACCAATCTTCAAGTTCTCTCTTCGCAGGGTTGTAGTTTTCAGACATTAGACATCCCTTAGGTAGATCCTATTCTTAGCAAAAAAATCATTTGTTGGCTTTTTGGGGCCTAACCCAGTTTTGGAAGAGTTATTAGCCAAACAAATTCCACACTACTGGCCATTTCGGTGACAGTCCGCAGAGCGCAGACTGAAGTCTCACCCGAGGTAGTAGGGGATGGTGCTGGAACCAAGTTTCTGCACCCTTAGGATGTCTTGATGTGTTTTTGAAGGATCACAAACCATTCTGTGCTCCTGCACTACTCTGCATAGTACCTATCCTTCACAAAGATCCACATTAGTTACTTCCAAAATCTTATTATTTATATGAATTCATTACAGATCTGATCTTCTTCTTACAGTCTTTAAGAAAAAATTTAACAATAAAACCCAGTGTGTACATTCATAATTCTTAAATATGGCGCATAAATTTAGAACACAAGCAACATGTAGATTCACAATAAAGCACACAATGATTCATAAATTCTTATTTTTATTTATATTCTATTAATACAATCAGATCTGCGCTGCACGCTTAGCTGCAGGGGTCTGTGCACACAACTGCATGGGTCCACACACACAACTACAGACTTTACCAGGCCTCTGTTCACACAGCTACAAAGCCTCTATCTATCTACTAACATCCTTGACTTGGACTTACAGACACAGAGAGAATTTTTCCTTCATAAATCCATAACAGTCAAGATCAAAACTAAAAAATGACTTCTGACCTTAGAGCCTTGCTCTATTTATACATTCCCATGCCCCATGGACCATGGGAAAGCCGAATCGCTTTCTATTTTCTTACATTATTTTAGGGAAGACAACCCTTTGACTTGACTCATTGAAATTTATGATCCGCACACCTCGCAAAGCCTTTACCATACAATTACCCAAAATTGTGGACTTTAAGCCCAAAAACTGTTACACAGGGCCTCCACTACCCAACATAGACCCATGGATGGTCATGGTTATGTGGAATATATGGTTAATTATGATTTATGGATGGTACATGATTTGTGTGATTATATATGTCTAATATTGTACTAAGCAGGATGTGGTAGGGTACCTTGTCATTTTCCAACAAGGATGTTCAATTATGAATGATTGTGGAAGTGATTTCTACAAAATCAAAATGACTATGGAAGTTGTGCACCATTCTAAGTAGAATGTTATTTATGAAACTCATTTGATCTATGAGATTGTAATGTGGGCAGGTCTTTGAACAAGGCCTTACAAGTGAGCCACTTGATGGGTAAAAGCTCACAATCAGTACCATAAGGAGAAATGCAAAGTTTCAAAGCATAGTAGATGAGAGGGCATGGAAACTAGGGCATGGAGTCCTAAATCTAAGAAAGATAAAGACATGTAGTCTTGTATATTTAGGTTGTGGAGTCCTGAATATTTAAAAAAGATCAAGTTGTGGAAACTTGGATCTTTGGAGTAGATCAGGGCACAATGTCCTCAATCTACTAAGGCACGAAGATACATGAAATAGGGGTGCAGAATCCCTATTATTGAGAAGAAAAATACCACTCCTAGATGAGCTTCCTTAAATAAAATTTCATTCTCACAATTCTCGAATGACTCTTTAAAAATAGAAAGCAATGTCTAGCATCTCAAGCACAACTCTCCAAAAATAGTAAATCGCCTTGCATAAATTAGTAATCGAGAGGAGTTGAAGAAAAATGACTTAACTTATCATTAATCAATCCTAATAGTTAAATCTTGATTGATTCCTCAATATTATTAATATTATTATTATATTTTATGTGACTACGATATTATTATTAAAAAGGAATCACAAGTCAATTTTATCTCCTCAGTCAATTGACACATCTCCTTCATGACTCTCATGGATCTATGCAACTCTCTCTCTCTCTCTCTCTCTCTCTCTCTCTTAAACAATTCATTACACTCTATTTTATGCACTCATCACAGAATGGCATATTCCATTTTCACTAATTAAAAATATCTCATAAAATATTCATCTTATACTCTCTTTAATGCATATGTACACTCTCCTTAACTAAGGCGTGCATACCTCTCCTTCATGGCATACGTTACACTCCTCTAAATGGAATCTAATGCATGCACATTACTCCTCCTTAATGACAAGAATTGGTTGCTCCTCCTATATATGAGTCTCATGTATTCTCACTTGGGGTAATTAGGATACCAATAGTGGAAGAGACTTGAGGAGAATAGATATGAAATTCTTATTAAAATCCTAAGATCTGTAGCTATCAAGGTTGGCCATGAGTGGTATTGAGATGAAGTGAAAATTTTCTTCCATAGTTAGCCTTGCAAATATCTCTATTGTTGTCTTTTGGTACTATTGAGATTTTGCAGCTCGGGCATTCCAAGGGGAGAAGATATTCATGGATATGGCTGGGAGGAAAACCGAGTGGTTCACAATGAGTTGGTAATGATATTTGTGATGGAGCATACTCTCATTGGAGCAGGAGCATACTCCCATTTTTTGAGTTGTATAAATTCACTGCCAAGTATGTTGACAACGTTATATTGTGTTTTTTTGTAGTTCATTACATGGTTTTTTCTTATTTTGTTGTTGAGTGAATCTTAGATGTATACCAAATGTTGCACACTAAATGTTGAAGGAATTTTACAATAAGTGTAGTTTATTTTATGTTTCTTTTGTACAGTTCTATTGCAAGTTGATTTAAATCATGTCTTAATGGCTTTAGCATTCATGCTACCATGAGTTTTACGAAAACATGTTAATAGAATAAATTTGGTTTTTCCTTCTCTTATTACAGTTGTAGATAAGTTTCCACATTATATGTTTAACAAATTTATAAATGAGATAATATGAATTTGTTTATTTTTTGTGGCCTTGAATAATCGCCTTTCTAGGCATTTCTGTTTTGATTCATTTTAACTTAAGGGGGTACCTATACATTATTGCCATGTCACTTGAACTTTGATTTCAAAAAATAGAGTTTCATAATTCAGTTCTATAATGTGCTATATTTTACAGATTTGCTGCTACTTCCTAGTGGTTTGTCTTGCTGCTTTCTTTCTTAGCTGAGATTTACCTAGTAATCTCTTTTTATGAAACCAGACTATTATATAAACTTAGAATTATTATTTTAAAATCTCAATGGTTAATACATTGATAGTTTAAATAACTTGTGACTGCTTGTTTTATAGTTTAATAGCTAGCAACTTGTTTTGTAACTACTATCCGTTGTTCAAAATTCTGTAATGGCTGTAGCTACATCATTGTGAGCTATTTGTAAAAATTCTTAAATATTTATAGTGATTATGTGCCTAAATTTTTGTATATGCAACAATCAAGATTGATGAAAGTTTTACTTATGTATTAGGTTCACTTATTGGCATTACTCGTAAAGAAAAATAAATTATATAATCTTAGATTCATGTTAGTTAATTTTGTTGAAATTGCCTTAAGGGTTATGGTTGTAACTATTTGAAAAAATGTCTCAATGGATGTACATTTCATGCTTGCAAACTATTTGACATAATGCTTCAATGGTTGTAGCTAATTACATATGTGAATTGTATATAAATATGACTAAGTGAATTTAGGATTTGCAACCAAGATGTTTCTAGAAATATCTCAAAGAATAAGCATGATGATTCCACTGAATTAAAAATCCATGGAAGGCAAATTGGTAGGTGAATTGTTGTAATTGTTCGCTTACGAATGAATTCATAATAATTGGAAACCACTCCTTTAGAAGTTTAATTATCTTGTTTTTCTTCCCTGTGTTTTACCAAAGAATTCATATGCACATTATCTAGAACAAAATCAAATAGTCACTCTTAAACACTTTTAATTGCAATAGAATGAACAATTATCTTATTGGAAATTGTGGTTTGTAAAGATTGATATTATTTATCCCACTAAAGAATCTATCATTTAAATATGATTTTAAGACTTATGGTTGTAAGTTTCTGATCTTGAGGAACCATGACCCATAGCTTTAATGAGAAGTTTAATATTACCATGGGTTAGTTAGCTAGTAGAAATTAGTGTGTAGTGTAAAGAATACCAATAAAAATAAAAATAAAAATATAGATATATGACCTTGCATTAACTTTTACATCTTAAAAAATTAAATTTAAATCACATTTTGAGTAAGCCTTTGTATAATACTGATGGTTGGTAAGGTGGTACCTTACATATGGTATCAGAGCCAAGTTAAAACTCTAGGACCTAGGGCTTTCCTGCTAATATTTATTTACTTACCTGAATTTTTCCTTGGTCATGTTAGGTAATCATGGAGAGAACATCAAGGAGGAGGAAGGAAGGCTCATCTCGACCTCCCCAAGATAAAGAATCTAAGCAAATATCCATCAGGGAAGTAAGGGTTATGATGTTATATTTCCAAAATGTTACTGAAGTCTTGATTAGTAGGGTTGGGGGAAATCCTTCAGTGCCTGGTTCATCATCTCAAGTCGAGAGGCAAGAAATACCATTTGATGGAGATGTACATAGAGATTTGGAAAAATTTAAGCTTCCTATCTTTAAGTATACCATAAAAGGGGAGGTAGCAGAAGCTTGGTCGGAAAACATGTGCCTATGTTTTGAGTTGCGTAACTATTCTAGCAACCAAAATGCAAAGTTCGCTACATACAAACTTAAGGAGAGTGCACTATTATGGTGGAGGAACTTAGAATCCCAATTGGGATACTCCATGTCTACCTTGACATGGGAGCGATTTGAAGAGGAATTCCAAGCAAAGTACCTTTCTGGTGAATACTTGGAGAGGAAATTGAATGCATTCCATGATCTTAAGCAAGGAACTAAGATAATCCTTGAATATGAAGCACGATTCATGGAGTTGCTTAGATATGCTACCCATCTAAATATTGAAGCCCTCAAGGTAAACAATTTTTTCTATGGATTGAATCCTATTATAAAGGAAAAGGTGTGCATTTGTAGGCCTACTATATTGCATGAGGTAGTGCAACAAGCAATTATAGCCAAGGAAGAATTACTGGGGAATAAAGGTGGGGATAAAACCCCAAATCTGTCATTCCATTGAAAACCTCCTCAAACGGGAAGCCAATATATAAGACATAAGTCAGGTGGTTCACATCATTAGGGATTTCAAAAGAATCATACTTTTATGAACCAAACAAATAACCCAAGGCAACATCTTCAACAAGAATCACCTAATAAAAGGGTCAAATTTATGAAACATTCTCCCACTAATGGATGTTGGACTTGTGGAGGACCTCATTATGAGCGAGATTGCCTTGAAAGGAAGACTGAAGAAGAATCAGAGAAGGAGCAAGTCACTGTTAGAGATATGGGCAAATCCCATAGGATTCATGTAGTTGTGCAAAATCGACAGGTCGAGCATCAGTCTACAGTGCCTAAAGCATTAGGTAAGCTAAGTGGTATGGTTGTTACTATTTTGATTGATCCTGGTGCAACTAAAAGTTTTATTTCTCCTAATGCTTTATTGAAATGTAAATTGGTGGCTATAGAGAAAAATGATTTTGATCAGGTTTGAGATGGTCTCAGGGCAATCTCAAAAGGTTGAATGCTTAGTGCAGGAGTTCCCTTTAGACTTGGGAGTGTCTGTAAAAAATGTGAATATTTATGTGACACCACTTGGTCATTATGATGTGATAATTGGGATGGACTGGTTTGAAGCCCATTGGTCTGTGCTTAGTTGTCAAAACAAAACCCTTCATTTTTTGAGTGATGAGGGCCAATCTATGGTTATCCATGGGGAAAGGAGACTTATTTCTTTAAGACTTATCTCATTCTTGCAAATGAAGGAAAGTGTTAGGAAAAGATGTCAAATGTATGCTGTAATGACTTTAAGTGAGGGAGAGATTTCATCCTTTGAACAAGATCCCTTCCTTTTAGAATTATTTGATTTATTTCCAAACGAGTTGCTTGGTTTACCTCCAAAGCGAGAGATTGACTTCTCCATAGTGATAAAGCATGGTACTAAACCTATATCCAAATCTCCCTACTGAATGTCTATTGTTGAACTTTCTGAGTTGCAAGTGCAACTTCAAGAGTTATTGGACAGGGGTATGATTAGACCTAGTGTTTCACCTTGGGGAGCTCGAGTGATATTTGTAAAGAAGAAGGATGGATCCCTTCGACTCTATGTTGACAATAGGCAATTGAATCGAGTAACTATTTGAAATCAATATCATTTGCCTCACATTGATGATCTATTTTATCAAATGAAGGGAGCCACTGTATTCTCCAAAATCGATCTTTGATCTGGATATCATCAGCTCAGAGGTAAAGAAGAGGATATTTCCAAAACTATTTTTTGAACTCATTTTGATCATTATTAGTTCATGGTTCTTACTTTTGGGTTATCTAATGCCCCAGGAGTGTTTATGAGTCAGACGAATGGTGTATTTCAGAATTAGTTGGAGACATTTGTACAACTGTTCCTCAATGACATCCTAATCTATTCAAATTCCCTAGAAGAGCATGAGCACACCTGAGATTGGCATTATAATGCTTAAGAGAAATTAAAATTTATGAAAAAATGTCCAAATGTTATTTTTTCCAATCAAAAATCCATTATCTTGGACACATTATCTCTAGTGAAGGCATTGCAGTTGACCCAACAAAGATCGATGCAATTTTAGAATGGCCAACACCCTCTAATGTGCATGAAGTGTGTAGCTTCATGGGCATGGAATGATACCATCAGAGAGTTGTGGAGGGGTTTTCAAAAATAGCCTGCCCCATCAGTTCATTTCTTAGGAATGGAGTAAAATATAATTGGACAAATGAGTGCAAGCATGCATTTTCCAAGCTCAAACAATGTTTGACTACAACTCCGATACTTAAGGTTCAATATATAGATAGACCATTTATAGTATGTACCGATGCATCAAAATATGGATTGGGTGTGATATTATCAAAAGTTGGTAGGGTGATTGCATATGCCTCTAGGAAGTTAAGGATGCATGAGGAAAACTATGCAACCCTTGATCTAGAACTAGCAGGTATGTTTCATGCCTTATGACTTTGGCGACATTATCTGGTGGGAAAGAAATTTGAATTGAAAATAGATCACAAAGTTTTGCAACATATATTTACTCAAAGTGATCTAAATTCTAGGCAAAGAAGGTGGTGAGAACTCCTAAGTGAATATGATTTTGACATAACTTACATCAAGGGTACATTGAACAAAGTAGTTGATGCACTCAGTCAAAGACCACAAATACTTTTAGTAATTCCATTGGATATTGATTTATGGGAATGCATCTTGAGGGTAGAATATGTAGATGAATTGTTACACAGTAATTTGTCACTGTCCTCATCTCAGCCCCTCGACTGTTTCATGTGTCAAGTAAACATTTTCATATCCTCCCACCAATGTATGAAAATCAAGCAAATGCTCTCTAATGCTGCAAATTGACCCTCATTCCCTAAGTTTTTGCCTCATCATGAGTAAACCCTTAATATACGCGACGATCCCATGTCATAAACGATCTCATCGTGACCCCATCACAGGTGTACATCTGTTTCCCATGATGGTCAGATTTCTAGGCCCGGTGTGAGGCTATTAGCTAGATATCGCGGCGATGGGTGTGCGTGCATTGCCTCCTAGCGATGCCATTGCGGAGACTTAGTTTATGGCTAGCGACGATCCAGATTGGGTGAATTTGTTCTAACAATCAGCCTTCTGGATGTCTCTAGACTTAGTTTTTGGATCAGTTTGGGTCACCCTTCTCCCTCTGGGATAGTGGTTCCATCTTTTGTGCTACCTTCCTTTAGGATGAGCTCCCTCTCCCTCATTTCATGGAGACTCCTTCTATAAAATCACTCACCTTTGCTATGATTTGCTAGTTCTTTTGGTGGGATAGTGCTACTAGTACTTTTGAGTTTGATAGGTAGATTTGGTGTGAGTGTGACAATTGTGGGATTGTTAATAATTTAAAGAGGTTGTGGAGTTTCCTTAACTTTGTATTAAAGCTTGTGAGTGGGAGAGACTATATGTTTGCTTGGGAGACCCATCCTTGAGAGTGAATGCTTGAAGAAACATACTAGCTGGACCCTTCGAGAAGGCTTGTGATGTCAAGACTTGGTTGTAAGCTTTGCTCTTGATTCATTATTAATACAATCAATCATGATTTCCTATGTCTTGTATGTAATTTACTTGGTAGCTCATGATTTCTTGACTTTATGAGTAAATAGATCATTGTTGTTTCCCAGTTATGTGCTTTGTTGTTGTCTTGTGTTGTTTTAGGATGATTGCTCATTAAGGAGAAGGAAACAGAAGCTGGAGCAATGCAACGAAACTTCATCAACCACTAGTTTGAGATAGGCCTCCAATGACGACTATTTAAGGGAATCAATTGTTGTTTTGTCTTTTCCGTGACTAGACCCACTCTAGGGCTAGAGGGGTTGCCTCTGTTCACAGAGGGAACACTTTCTTACTTCACAAGTTGGCGACTCCGCTAGGGCATCCTTCGTATGCTTTTCTCTTGTTTGCTTTTTTGGGGTTGAACCATCAGTCTTCTTGGTTACCTAGGTCAATCTGGGAAATCCCTTTATTGTTTGTAAGGATAGTCTGGCTTTTTTTAGGAGTTTTCATTCATTTTTCATTGTTTTTAAGTTTGTCACTAGAAAAAACTTAACAGTCATGCCGACTTCACCCTGTCTCTGTTTTGAAATCCTTTGCGTCGCTGAATCTAGTCATTTAGTCGCAACGATTCCTGAAATCGGCCCGTCATAGAAGAGACATGTACTCTCACAATGACGCTGCTCTGTTGCTATGGCTAGTGGCTGATCATCCCTTGTTGTTGGTGTTACACCTGCGACGATTCCTGTAGAACTATTTTTTCAATTCTACCCCCTAAATTTACCAGTCTAGTTAATCCCTTGTTGTCTTTCTCTTACCTATTGGTTTGTTTTAATTGCTTCTGGTTAAGGTACTTGCTCTTTGGCTTCATTGAGTGAATCTTTTATTTTTGGCTTTGTGGCCTAGCTTTTTCAAGTTTTTAATTATTTGGCTTGGTTGCTTGTCTATCCAAGGTTCATCCGTAGTTGTCTTGTTGGCTTGCTTGAGATTTTTTCCATTGCTTGCTTCTTGTTGGTTGATGCTTAGTGTTAATTATTGAACCAATTTTGATTTTTTTTTCACTTCCAGACATAGATTACAATTGTTTGGATCAATTGGTTCACGCTTGCTTGTTTTTTTCTTTAGAATTCAAAGCTATCAAAATCAAAAGATTGCATTCATTTAGTATACAAAAGTGAAAGTACATTTGCATTTCAAGTTTTCATGTTTGAGAAACTGGAAGGAAAACTTTAAAAATATCATTAATAGTATCAATGCACTGTAGGAATTGATGTGTTTATGCATTGTGTCTCTTAGTGATTGCATTTGCTGGTCTTAGTTTTTTCTTGGTCTGGGAATGATCTCTCTACGTTTCTGTAAGTAGGTGTTCATCGAAGTGAAAGATGCTTTACTCATTCTAGCTGCATCCTAGGTTTTGATATACATACAGTAAGGCCTAGAAATGGAAACATAATTCAAGATCAACTCTAAAATGAACTGAATTAACCTAACAAAAAATTGGAACATAAAGCACATTATTTAGAGGTCTAGGCTAGATACGTGCTTTGGCGTCATTAAACCTAGTCACTATTGCTTTCACTTAAGGTTGGGTGATTTCTCCTATTGTGACTCAATAGTTACTAGTACAGGCTTGTGTTCCTAGTACCATCGCGTATATGTTGGGAGACCCTAATATATTATCATCCTATATCCTTAGGAAGCCGTGTCTACTGCCTTGCAAATCGTAACGCACCGAAAGTCCTTGGTTTTCATATGATTGCCAAGTTGTATATGCAATTTTATGGGTTGTTTGGTAAACCTTTTGTCTAGTTCTCTATAGTAGTCACTTTCATTCCCTTTCGGACACCTTAAAAGAAAAGGTACATCTAAGCACTTGTCCTTTCAGGCTCATTAAACCTCGAAAGAGATAGAGTCACCTTTTCATCCTTTTCTCGACTCTTGAAACATGAAAAGCTCAAATTTTGTTCCTGCGTCATAAAATTTACTGCCCATGAAATAATCCTGATAACAGTTCGAGTTCTTGGTTGTGATAAGAATTTTTTCAAGCTCGTTCCTAATGACAACATCCCCTAAGTCTACCAGCCAAGGTCTTTCCCCAAATGGAACTCCTGGTCCATTTCCTCCATTCGGAAATGCTGATGCTCCATATATGGAAACATTGTCTTTGCCTGGGTTAACCATTGGTCTGCCCATTTGGTTGTTTTCAACCTTGGTGGTCCTGAGCATCATGACTCCTATTCCACTATCTCCTTCGTCTAAACCACGACATTTTCATTCTAAGGTTGAGCCTGCACCTTCTTCCCCTATTTCCTCACCTTCATCTCCTTCTTCACCTGGTGAAAATTTCACACCCAGTAACTAGGAGACTAAGAAGAAGAAGAAGAAGATGATGAAGAAGAAGAAGTTCAATAAGTGCAAGGCCACCTGTGCAACTATTTCCTTGAGTACATCTCATGTCAGAACACCCTCTGCTCCTCCGCGGAAGGTTAAGCTTCCTTGTAAATTGTGCAAGGGTGACCATCTTCTTCATGATTGTCCTAGCATCCCTAGGATCTTATAAGTATGGTCTCATGATCCGGCTCACCCCTCATCATCCTCTAAAGCTCATAACAATGCTACCCTATCAACTGGAAACAGTAAGAAGAAAGGGATGATTCTATTGCCCTATAGGCTATGTGAAGGAAACCATCCCCTACACCTTTGTTGCTCATGGATAAAGCTTCCGCTATTTTGGAAAGTCTTACAGCTTCTTCACCTCCTCTTCTAGTTGGTTATTAGAGGCTCTCTTTGGACCCTCTCCTGGTTGACAAAGAGATTAACTTAGATTCTTCTCTTGTCCACCCTTCTCTTCCTGAACTTGGCTGTGCTCAGCCTATTCCTAACCAACCATTGGTTGGAAAGAGTGTTGACTTGGATTCACCACCCGTTGATCACTTTTTTCCAAAAGAGAATCATGATTACACTGCTCATTTATTCTCGTCTCATCAGATTCTCCTAAGTCCGAGAACAACCCTCCTATCCCAGTTGATTCAGAGGGTCCTTCTTTGGTACTTGTAGAGTGGCGGGGCAATAATATGATACCCCCACCAAGTAGTTCAGTCATTTCCTTCGAATGGAGTCATTTGACTGAATTCCACCTTCCATCCTAGGTGCTATTCCAAATTACAGTACATGCCTATGATAAGGTAGTACATGGCACCGTCTTGGATGAGGGTGCATCGGTTAGCCTCATGCCTTTCTCTACTTGGTAAGCTTTGGGTTCCCCACAGCTTGTGCCAGTCATGCAGAGTCTGTTGGCATTTGACAGAGGGACCAGTCAACATTTAGGGATCCTTCTCAAATTTCCTATTACTTTGGGAGGCAAAACCGTCTGTATCAACATGATGGTTTTCCAAGGTGCTTTAGGTTTCAGTCTTTTCCTTGGCTGTGACTATGTTTATGCCATGGGGGCCCTTGTCTCTTCACTTTTCCATATGGTATGTTTTCCACACGACGGAAGAATGGTGGTCGTTGATCAATTATCATTCTTTAGTTCCCCGATGCCTCTTGTGCAGCTGTCATCCCCTATCGGATCTTGCTTGCAAGAAATACCTTCCTTGCCACATGTCAATTATATGGCTACCCATTCCATCTCTGCCTCTGCTGATGATCATGCAGGTGGTCTCATACATCATGTACTGGGGGCATTGGAACCTGATCTGTCATTAGTGCCTCATGACATGCATTCCTCCCTGAGTGTGTTTCTTCCATCTCATGAAGACCTCTTGGGAGCCATGTTCTCATCTGGCCCATTAAAAAGAGTGTCGAGGATAGTTTTGATATTGTGTCAGCCTCGTTAAAAAATGAATCAAGGTCGAGGATAGTTTTGATCTTGTGTCGACCTCATTCAAAAATGAATCAAGGTCGAGGATAGTTTGATCTTGTGTCAACCTCTTTAAAAAATAAAACAAGGAGTCTTGAGCATAGTTCCTTGTCTTGTGTCAAGCTCATTAAAAAATGAAACAAGGATTCTCAAGGATAGTTCTTTTACTCTGTCAACCTCATTAAAAAATTAAACAACTCCATTTTCTAAATCTAGTCTTTGACTAAAGATCTCATCAAATCCGAGTCAAGTCTTTCCAAGATCTTGAAAGTGAACCTTCATTCCATCCACCTCGTTGAATGCAATGAAGCTTGGGGGGCATGTACCTCGATTTGCGTTATAATGCTAGGGGCATGTGAACTTATAACAAGCATAGTTTTTCGTTTCAAGTTTGTGTGAACATGAAACCGAATCCAAGCAGAGTTCTCCATGGTTCAATCTTGTGTAAACATGAACCCATACCTGATTTACATCTCGTGATTGCCATTTTTATCCACTAAATTCTACTAGATGAGCCTTGGTTGTTTCATTCCATTGCCACCATCTCTTTCGCCGATTGTCTGCTTTCACTTGGTTGTTTTTCCTTTCCTTAGGGACCGCAGTGATGAATGGTTTTATTAGCAAGCCTCTTGAGCATTATATGTTTTGAGTAGTTCCACCGTTGCCGAAACCAGTTGGTACCCTTTATACCACTCGTTCCTCTAGGATGAGTCACGTTTAAGCTCTTTTCTGACTCGTAAAATATGAAAATATTTTGAAATTTTCCCTTTTTGACTCGTTAAAGAGAATAAAAATGGCAATCTATTTTCAGCTCTTTTCCAAACATATAAACCTGAAAAGATGGTTGGGCTTTTGTCATTTCAAGCTCGTTTTGGGTTATGAAACTTCGTGTCTTCGATTGTTTTTCTACTTTTTCAGATGGAGGCCACTAATTATAAAAAGTACTCCTTAATTGTCATGTTCAAGCGGTTCTCTCGAGTATTATTTTATACTCTTTTGGCCTCGAGGGACACAAATTTATGAAAAAGGACCCCCCTGGAGTTTTCTTTTCCATGTATTTTTCAAACATTCTAAACATCAAAAAGACTCCAAGTTTTACCTATGTTGAACTCGTTAAACCGTGACAACATTGGACTCGTCACGATGAGGAGACTCAAGCTTCTCCTCCCTAGGGCTTGTTAAATTATTACTAGGTTGGATTCATTCGAACGTCGAACTTATATTACAAGCATATGCTATACCCTTCAAGCTTGTTTTCAAAAATAATTGGGATACTCGCTAGCAATGGTGGGGGGAAAATTTGGAAGTCATCATTGGTTACTTGCGGCAACTAGTCACTCTTGAACATCGACACTTTCGCTTCTTGTCGAGTTGGGATATCCTCACATCGTCGTTTGGCTTTCCAGGGGCTTGGGTTGCCATTTTGCCTCATTTCATATGATTCATGTTGTCTCCATCAAGCCTCCGATCCCTCTACCACATTCTGGAGTCATGTCGCCGATGTGTTCAAGAGTATAATCCTTCTACATTTCACACCCTTACCTCCTCCTCTAATACTCTGTTTCACCATCTACCACTCAGATGCTGCTATTCTCACTAAGATTGGTAGCTATCTTAGAAACAAATAAGTAAAGTCTACTTTCGTTTTCCTTTATGAAAATAGACAAGAAGGGAACCAAGGAGACCAACCTTAGTCTTGTGTTTGATTTCCTTGTTTGATTCCTCTCTTTCCTCATAGAGCTTCGACGCTTCTTCTTCGTCTACCCAGCTTCAAAGAGCACATGTGGAATCACAACAACACACTACTATCGAAGAACAAAGATCTATATTCATAAATAACACTGGACCAGATGTGTGTTAACCATACAAATGCATATATAAGTAAACATACAAGAATATGGAGGAAAACTTGAATAGCTTTATTAAGATGAAAAGTAGCAAGATGATTACAACCATATGTTCTAACCCAACATCATCCTCCAGCAAGAAAGCCCTTCTTCACCTCAAGTAAAGCTTAGATCGCCCAAGACTATGAATATACACCAGAAAACGAACAACACTTCTCTATAAGATACAAAATTCCAGCCTCTGGATCTCTGTGATGAGGGATCCATATATAGATGATTGAAGGGAGGTGAGTCATCTTCTGGGGTCCTGATTAGTGTCCTCTCTCTAATAGTTCCTGCTTCCACTTGGAGAATGGTGATCTCTTACTCATCCCTGGTTGAAACAGAGAGGCAAGTGTCAGTGGGGAAGCTTATGGAAGATTCCATGATCTTCCACCTCGCATTTTGTCCCTTCCATTTGTCCATTCCTGACCATCGCACCCTACAGAGGATCCATTCAGTATGCATCACACCTTGTACACTAGGAAGGTGATATGCATCGCACCCTTTGCATGGGGTTTTCAGTATGGTCCAGTTTTGACCATTTATGAGCAGGTTTTAGTGGAGAACTTTTGGGAGATGATGTAATCAGCTAACCTTGTTCCTTTAGGTAGTGAAGAAACACTTTTAGGGACTTACGAGCCCTCACTTTATGGACATTTATGATTGGGGTTGAAGTGCCCAAAAATGTCTATAACAGTTTCCCCCAAAAGCATGAGGTCGTTAATCTTTTTTATGTCGGGTGAAATGCTTTACTATGAGGATCCGAAGCTTTTTCGAGCTGAGAGGCGACCTGTAATAAGGTACAATAAAATACATTATTTTGACAACATTTTTTCATGATCTAGCTGAGGCGGGCATTCCCATGCTTAGCTTTATAAATTCATTTTCACGTACATAAAACAGACAATCGTCTATGTGGCAGATTGATGGTTTGGACTCATCATCCTTTGATTTGGATGATCATCTGTTTGGCAATGATGTACACTTGATGTCTTTATATTCCAAAATATATCACAGTCCAGATGGATGAAACTAGATCCGAGGTCTTCAAAACGCATTCAATCTTCACTCGGAGTACAAGTCGATCCATGTGAAAAATGTTCTAGAGTCGAACATGGAAAGACATCGCCTAATTACCAGCCAATGATATAAGCTGTTAACAGGTGTGAGAGGAATCACCAATAATGACAATGACCCTCAAAGTACTACAGTACAATTCACATGGTGTGAAAAAGGACTTGCCATCGAACACCATGTAAAATCTCTTTGTCGAAGGCCATTGATGTAAACTTGTCACCGAAAGTGAGAAACTTGCCATTGAGGCATGCAAGCTTCAAAGTACTGAAAGGGTTGTTCCTAAGTCAACTTCTTGGATAATGAGCTGATGTCGACAAGAAGTGACTCGTCGCAGGAGGGCCTTAATGAATCCCATATCAACGACACGGAATGAAGCAAATGATTTTGGAGGTGAAAACAATCTGACAATACCGGGTTCAGGGTGGCGGTCATGAAGGAATGGAGCATGAATGTATTGTAGTGGGTGAGAGACAAGCGAATTGTCTGAATGACTTCTCTTGAACATATCGACAACACTGACGATGGATTGGTAGAATTAAGCCCAAAGATGGATGGTGTGATGGACCAATGGTGATGACCAGTGAAAGAACAACCCAACCCAGCATGAATGCAGAAGGAAAGTGTCATGTTCAGGAGCGACTTGCTACCAATAAAGATTTTTCAAGTTTTCTTCCCAATTTTCCGTAGTCATTGCTGACCAGTACCTCTTTATTTTTGTCAAGCTTGAGGAGGATAACATATGCTTGTTCTATAATCTGCCCTTCGGGTGAACCTGTCACTATATTTTAGTGAGCCTAGCGATAGTGAAACTCGTTCTCATCCATTTGGATGAGTTTGTCGCTATTCGGTTATAACGAGTTTAACGACAAAGATAACTCGGTCCCTTTCAATTTTAGAGAGTCTGAAAGGAATGGAAAGGAGACTCCAATGATTATTTTTCGTCATGTAATCCCTTAAGTCTGAAAAAAGCGTAAAATAATACAAAAGGAATGAATTTTTGATAGTTTTAACGAGCCGAACAGGACAAGAGCTCGATCTTTTTGTGTAATAATCCCTCAGGTCCAAAAAGATTAAAATCTAGAGGAAGGATAGCACTTCCGATGACTTTAACGAGCCGGAGAGGTGAATCGGTCGGCAATCTTTTCATATTTTACGAGTCAGTTGAAAAGAGCTTAAAGGAGACTCGTTTTCGAGGAACGAGTGATGATTTCAGGTAGCAGCTGATTCCAGGTAAGGTTTGGAATTTCCCAATCACGGAAGTGTCACGAGGATGGCTAGTAGAATCACTCTTCTCAGATGTTCCACAAAAGGGTAAACAATCAAATGGAGGTGAATGATCGACTAAAAAACAAAGTGGAGGTGATGGCGAGAACACGACCAAGGCTCAAAAGCTGGCGATAAGGCACTCACAATGGTTATTTACCAGTTCATTTTTCAATGGGCTTAAACTCTTGGGGAAAAATTTTCTCATGACTTATGTTTATTTTTTAACGAGCTTGAACTATGCGCTAAAACTGCTCGTGGGGGGGTTTATTTTTTAACGAGCTTGAACCCTACGGTAACACTGTTCGCTAGTCGTATGATAAGGATGTCTCATTCAAGGTACCATTTTGAGGAGGCTTGCACCTTTTGAAGCTTTTCCTTGAATCCTTTCTTTATTCAAGCTAGGAAATGACCAACCTTACAGGTTTAAAGGGTTAGAGCTCCTACAAATTTAAAAAATAAATAGTCGCTCTTCACTTGCATGCAGAAAGGTTTGCATGCCCCCAGGTATAGCGAAAAATTTCCAGGTTACCATGAAAGTTCCCCATGAAGCAGACCGAATGCTTTCATGGCGATGTCTACCAAAATAGACAAAGGGGAGTGGTGCAAACAAATGCCACTCAGCATAACCTTAACGAAGGTATCTTATTCCGGCCTAATCCCATTTTCCTGTGAGGACGGGTGTGTCAGACTAGTCATATATCCCCTGTGGAAACCCATTCTATACCCAAGGTTTTCCTGCCGAAACAAACCAGGGTGCATGCCCCCTAGGTTTCAGTCACATCCTCCTAAATCACTCGCACTCATCAGGTGGATGAACTCGAGATTGATGAGACATTCCTTGCATGAAAAGACCATTTAGGGATGGCATTTGACTATTTGTGATGTCTAAATTGGGGAATGACATTTGGTCTATGAGCTTGACCATTCTGCCTTCGTGTGGAAAACACATTACTCTAAAGAGTGAGGAGACGATGGCTCCCATGCAATAAATATAGTCACGTCCAAGGAGTATATTATAATCCAAGGGTCCTTGAACTACCATTACATTCATGTGAATGGTTTTCCTTCTCAAAGTAATGGGCACATTTGGAAGGATTCCTTTGTTGAAGCCTGTTAGATTTCTCATTTCAGGCAAAAGCAATGGCGAACCAAGCGCTTTCCAAGCAGTTGAGGAAAGGATACTCATAGAAACCCCTTCATCAATGATGGTACCAGCCTTGACCATTTTGTAAGCTTGTACAATGATTCTGAATGGTACACTAGCTGGTAAACGGGGGCTGCCTAGTAGATTCCAATCGAAGGAAACGACTAGGTTGCTTGGTGGTGGGACCGAATAGACAGCCGTATATGACTCTGATGAACTTCCTTCCTGCGATAAAGGAAAGGGTGGACTGCCCCCAAGTTCATTGGAGTCTGTGTTTATGAAAAGAATTTGAACGATGTCGTTCTCTTTCTCTTTAGTGATGGTATCATTAAAAGATGAACACTCTGAAGGCAAGACCGGGTCAACTTCCGTCTCGACCTTTTGACTTTCGTCTAGTATGGATTCAGAGGGTTCATTTTCAATGATAGATGCTTCGACTGACCACAATGACAGGCTAGCCAGACTTTCAACTAGTGGAGGATTTGGCAAGAGTTTTTTGTATCCAGGAGGAAGCTGTAACGGTGAAGCAGGACGGTCATCCAAAACTCTTTTAGCCTTGTCAAGGAAGGGACAACGGTGGATGGCGTTATTGCCTTCACATAATTTACAAGGAAATCTCGGATTCCTTTTCTATCTAGGTGCTTCACTTTCACTGGTTGATGGTGTGCATTCAACATGATCATCAGAGGTTGACACCACCGGATTGTGCAAACGAGGAGACTAATCCCTTAAGATCCGTGGGATGTAGGGACAATCTCGGTGATAGTGGTCCCCATTGCAAATGACACAAGGAGATTTAGGTTTACACGGTGCGATGTGAGGATTTTCGCTAGATGACGCTTGGTTGCCCCCTTTCGATTTTGGTTCCTTTTTCTTCTTTTCATTTTTCTCTTTTTGCTTCTTCTTCTTCTTAGTCACTTGATTTTTAGCTTTATCGGCTTTACCAAGTGAAGAGGAAGGAGGAGAAGGAGAATCAGAAGAAGTAGAAGGTTGGGAGGCAACTCTAGTGTCATCTAGTAGCTGACTTGACTGTTCAGGAATTACAGGATTCGGAATGATAGAGGTAGAGAAGAGCCAAATGGGTAAACCAATTGTCAACCCTGGAAGTGACAATGTCGCCATATGGGGTGCACCAACATCTCCCCAAGAGAAGAAGGGACTAGGATTTCCTCCAAGGGGAAATCCTTGGTTGGTAGACTCCATTTTCTCAACCTAAAGACCAACGAGGGAATTTGTGATGTTATTCTGATTAAAATAAATTTTAGTCGCTTTGACACAACTTGTTTTTTCAATTTTAAAGAGTCGAGAAAAAACAAAAGATGACT
>APFE031178071.1:111107-133003 GCA_000404065.3 Pinus taeda | reverse complement strand
TACTTTTTTGCAAAAGAGAACAGAAAATGGCACACAATACATAAAAACACTTACAGTTCTTTGCACTATGGAGGTGGAATAATGTAAGAGAAGGGGGTTTTCACAGAAATACACTGACCACAGGCAGCAAAACTCCTGAATAGGACTAAAAACAGTGAGGAAAAACCAAAGTCTGAAGGTAAAGTTAACCTTCCCTGACCATTGCACCTCTTACACTATGAATTCAATATGCAGTGCACCTACTGCACTCGGGAAGTACGATGCATACAGACTGCCTTGAAGGCAGGGTGTGATGGTACCAGGTCGAGACTTTGAATGAGTTTTTACTCACAATTTGCAATTCAGTTCAGGGATTTAGGCCGAGTAAGTGATGTTCAGTATATGTAAATCACAGGGGTAGATCTAAGGAGGTTAGTAGAGCCACCACTTAGGGCAATTAGACTGTTTGCAGATTGATTGTTTAATTCATAAAAAAAACCCAGAGTTAGACTGAAGTAGCATTGATCTACTTTGCATTTTTATAACAAATGCAATTTGAAGGCTAGCTGGCTTGGCTTCAGGCTCCGTCTATAAGTTTATAAAAGGAACAAAGATAGGCCAACAAACAATCTAGTCGCTCCCCAGTGGAGTCGCCATTTTGTTACCAAGAATAGTGTCCACTCGGATGCTGCTATTCTCACTAAGACTGGTAGCAAGTAAAGTCTACTTTCGTTTTCCTTTGTGAAAATAGACAAGAAGGGAACCAAGGAGACCAACCTTAGTCTTGTGTTTGATTTCCTTGTTTGATTCCTCTCTTTCCTGATAGAGCTTCGGTGCTTCTTCTTCGTTTGCACAGCTTCAAAGAGCACCTGCGGAATCACAACAACATACTACTATCGAAGAACAAAGATCTATATTCATAAATAACACAGGACGAGATGTGTGTTAATGATACAAATGCATATATAAGTAAACATACAAGAATATGGTGGAAAACTTGAATAGCTTTATTAAGATGAAAAGTAGCAAGAGGATTACAACCATATGTTCTGACCCAGTATCATCCTCAGCAGAAAGCCCTTCTTCCTGAAGTAAGCTTAGATTGCCAACCTTGAATATAACCCAGAAAACCAACAACATTTCTATAAGAACAAATTCCACCTCTGGATCTCTGTGATGAGGGTCCATATATAGATGATTGAGGGAGGTGAGTCATCTTCTGGGGTCTTGATTAGTGTCCTCTCTCTGATATTTCCTACTTCCACTTGGAGAATGGTGATCTCTTACTCATCCCTTGTCGAAAACAGAAGGCAAGTGTTAGAGGGGAAGGCTTCTGGAAGATTCCATGATCATCCACCTCATATTTTGTCCCTGCCATTTGTCCATTCCCGACCACCGCACCCTACAAAGGAGACATTTAGTATGCATCACACCTTGTACACTGGGAAGGTGATATGCATCGCACCCTCTACACTGGGTTTTCAGTATGGTCCAGTTTTGACCATTTATGAGCCGTTTTTAGTGGAGAACTTCTGGGAGATGATGTAATCAAGTCACCTTGTTCCTTTAGGCAGTGAAGCAACACTTTTAGGGACTTAGGAGCCCTCAGTTTATGGAAATTTATGATTGGGGTTGAAGTGCCCAAAAATGACTATAACACCACTACTTGGGAAGATTCATCTTCTATGCATCTTGAGTTTCCTTTTTTGTTTAGTTAAACTTCGAACCAAGTTTACTCCAAGAGGGGGAGTATGTAGTGTCCTATTTTTTTTCCTAGTATAGTTTTGTCACTCCTATCAAGGGTGATTTTTGACGAGTTATATATATGATAGGTTGATCACTTGATTGAGTAATAATGTTTTAAACACATAGTTATATTTCCTTTTATGTTTATTTATGGCATATTGATCACTGGATTAGGGAACAATGTTTTATATAGTTATATTTCCTCTTATATGTGGCACCATTGATTATTTGTATTATATGGTTTTGGTTAAGTAAATGTTATACATATGTTTTTATTTTCACATCTGATTTATGAAGTAGGTGTATGACATGGATGGTGATCCAAGAGTGAGACGCATAGACCCATGGATGCTCATGGTTATGTGGAATAGATGGTTAATTATGATTTATGGATAATACATGATTTGTGTGATTATATAAGTCTAATATTGTCCCAAGTAGGATGTGGTAGGGTACATGGTCATTTTTCAACAAGGATGTTCAATTATCAATGACTGTGGAAGTCATTTCTTCAAAACCAAAATGAATGTGGAAGTCGTGCACCATTCTCGGCAAAATGTGATTAAGTTAATGTAATTATGAAATTCATTTGATTCCTTTGATCTATGAGATTGTAATGTGTGCAGGTCTTTGAACAAGGCCTTACAAGCAAACCATCAGATGGGTAAAAGCTCACAATTAGTACCATAAGGAGAAACACAAAGTTTCAAAGCATAGTAGATGAGAGGGCATGGAAATTATGGCATGAAGTCCTAAATTCGAGAAAGATAAAGACATGGAATCTTGTATATTTAAAGCGTGGAGTCTTGAATATTTAAAAAAGATCAAGTTGTTGAATCTTGGATCTTTGGAGTAGATCAGGGTGCAGAGTCCTCAATCTACTAAGGCACAGAGATGCATGAAATAGGGGTGTGGAATCCCTATTCTCTAGAAGAAAAACACTGCTCATGGATGAATTTCTTTAATTAAAATTTCATTCTCACAATTCTCGAATGACTCTCTAAAAATAGAAAGTCATGTCGAGCGTTTAAAAGAACGACTTTCCAAAAATAGTGAATCACCTTGCATAAATTAGTAATCAAGTGGAGTTGAGGAAAAATGACCTAACTTATCATTAATCAATCCTAATAGTTCAATCTTGATTGAATCCTCAATATTATGAATATTATTATTATTTTTTATGAGATTATGATATTATTATTAAAAAGGAATTACATATCAATTTCATCACCCAATCAATTCACACATCTCCTTCATGACTCTCATGACTCTACATAACTCTCTCTCTATCTCTCTCTTTTAAATAATTCATTACACTCTATTTTATGCACTCATCAAAGGATGGCATATTCCTTTTAACTCATTAAAAATAGCTCATAAAATAATCCTCTTACGCTCTCTTTAATGCACATGTTACACTCTCCTTTACTAAGGCATGCATACCTCTCCTTAATGGCAGAAGTTACACTCCTCCAAATGGAATCCAATGCATGCACATTACTCCTCCTTTATGGCAAGAATTAGTTGCTCCTCCTATATATGAGTCTCATGTATTCTCACTTGGGAGAATTAGGATGCTAAGAGTGGAAGAGACTTAGGGAAATAGTGAGAGGTACAGATATGGAGAGTCACCAATTTCTTCCATAATAAATTTGAAATTCTTATTAAAATCCTAAGATCTCTAGCTATTGAGGTTGGCCATGAGTGGTATTGAGAGGAAGTGAAAATTTGCTTCCTTAGTTTGCCTTCCAAATCTCTCTATTGTTGTCTTTTAGTACTACTTGTGAGCTTTTGCAGCTCAGGGGTTCCACGAGGAGAAGTTTTTCCTGGATATGGTTGGGAGGAAAACTAGGTGGTTCACAATGAGTTGGTAAGAATATTGCAGCTAGAGCATACTCTCATTGGAGCTGGAGCATACTCCCATTTTTTGAGTTGTATAAATTCACTGCCAGGTATGTTAACAACATTATATTGTGTCTTTTTGTAGTTCATTACATGGTTTTTGCTTATTTGGTTGTTTACTGAATCTTAGATGTATATCAAATGTTGCATACTAAATGTTGAAGGAATTTTGCAATAATTGTAGTTTATTTTATGTAAGTTTTTTTTGTACAGTTGCATTGCAAGTTGATTTACATCATGTCTTCATGGTTAAAGCATTCAGGCTGCCATGAATTTTATGAAAACATGTTAATAGCAGAAATTTGGTTTTTCTTTTTCTTATTACAGTTGTAGCTATGTTTGCACATTATATGTTTAAGAAAAGTGATACATGAGATAATAGGAATTTGTTTTGTTTTTTTGTGGTTTTAAATAATCACATTTTTGGGTGTTTTTGTTTTGACTCATCTTAACTTAAGGGGGTATCTATACCTTGGGGCCATGGCGCCTCGACTTTGATTTCAAAAACCAGAGTTTCAGAATCTGGTTCTGTAATGTGCTATATTTTACAGATTTGTTGTTGTTGCCTTGTGGTTTGTCTTGCTGCTTTTTTTAGTTGTAATTTACGTGGTAATCTCGTTTTATGAAACTAGTCTGTTATATAAACTCGGAATTATTATTTTCAAGTTTCAATGGTTAATACATTGATAGTTTAAATAACTTGTGATTCCTTGTTTGATAGTCTAATAGCTAGTAGCTTGCTTTGTGGTTCCTAATTGTTGTTCAAAATTCTCCAATGGTTGTAGCTACATGGTTGTGATATATTTGTAAAAATTCTTAAATATTTATAGTCATTATGTGCCTAAATTTTTGTATATGCAGCAATCAATATGGATGACAGCTCTACTTATGTATTAGGTTCACTTATTTGCATTACTTACAAAGAAAAATAAATTATGTAATCTTAGATTCATGTTAGTTAATTTTGTAAAATTGCCTTAAAGGTTATGGTTGTAAGTGTTTGAAAAAATGCCTGAATGGGTGTACATTTCATGCTTGCAAACTATTTGACATAATGCTTCAATGGTTGTAGCTAATTACATATATGAATTGTCTATCAATATGACTAAGGGAATTTACAATTTGCAACCAAGGTGCTTCTAGAAATATCTCAAAGAACAAGCATGATGATTCCATTGAATTAAAAATCCATGGAAGGAAAATTGGTAGGTGAATTGTTGTAATTGTTAGCTCACGAATGAATTCATAATAATTGGAAACCACTCCTTTAGAAGTTGAATTATCTTGTTTTTTCCCTTTTTTTTACCAAAGAATTAATAGCCATATATCTAGAACAAAATAAAATTAGTCACTCTTAAACACTTTTAATTGCAATAGAATGAACAATTAGCTTATTGGAAATTGTGGTTTGTGAAGATTGATATTATTTATCCCACTAAAGACTCTATCATTTAAATGTGATTTTAAGACTTATGGTTGTAAGTTTTCGATCTTGAGGAACAATGACCCTGTAGCTTTAATGAGAAGCTTAATATTACCATGGGTTAGTTAGTTAGTATAAATTAGTGTGTAGTGTAAAGAATACCAATAACAAGAAAAATATAGATATATGACCTTGCATTAACTTTTACATCTTAAAAAATTTAACTTAAATCTCATTTTGAGTCAGGCTTAGTATAATACTGATGGTTGGTAAGGTGGGACCTTACAATAAGGATATAAACATAGAATATTTTTTTAAAATAGTTTCAGAAGACAATGATGTAGAAGTATTGGAAAAGCATAGCAATATGCCTTCACTACTTCTAGAAAAAATAAAATAAAAAAGTTAAAAAATAATAAAAGAGTATGGTTGTGAAAATTCAGGATACTAGCACAATACAAACTCGAATTCATATCAGAAAACCAACATGTTTGACCAATATGATTTATTTTTCATGTTTTTCTTTCCATTTTTTTTTGACAAGATTTAGCAAGACTAAAAGAATAGTTACAGGCTGAGAGAGATCTCAAAGCAGCATTGAAGATTGGACTCAGCATGTCTTCGGGATAGTTTTCTAGTCCGCGCAGTATGGATTCCACGACATGTGCAGAGCTAGAGGAAATACCACTCACTGAAGTAGAAGTAGCAAGATTGAAACAGAAGGTTGCTAAACTTCATGTGTAATTAAATCAACAATGCCAACACTATGGATCTCTAGCAGAGACAGGTGATCAGTATTAGCATGTCAAAAGTCTTCAAGCTAAGCAGAAGGTCCTACAACAAAAGTCCTATCCTCTGAAGGTCGTATTTCTCCTCATCTCCTCACCTATCCTTTTGTTTGGAGGGAATACTTTTGAGGTAACATGAGCTCAATACATCAACCATGACATGACCAATTGATTTGTCTAGCACAGTTTCTTGCACTGGTCACTCTTGTTCATAGTTCTCGAAAGTTTTCTTCAGACTGCAAGAAAGGGTGGTAGAGACTGCGAGGAGAAATATGGATCACACTTACACGATGATTGATCAAAATTATGTTGACTTTATGAAGTGTTTTTCATGGCAGTAGAAACAACACCAAGATCTTTTGGTAAATCTTGCAAGGGATGAAGGGAGACTGCGAGTGCATAAGTTGCACCCAACTCTTTGGATGAAAGATTACAAGTTCCTATTAGACTTTACAAGGGAAGATAACTTATGCAAGGTTCACGACACATGCACTATTTCCCATGGACAGTTTCAAGAAAAAATATTACAGTTCAAGGGTATGTATATGAAACTAAAGCACAGTATAGAAGATATTTTTTGTGCGCAATCTCCAGTGAATGTTCACCTTGTTGAAGATATGATTAGACACCATGAACGATACCTCGAGGAGCAAGCAAGTATAACACAATCTTTAAGTAAATATGTAAATACCGTAAGGAAACTTGTGGATGACTGTGTGGGGAGCCAATTATAAGCTTCACTCAGACGGAGCATTGAACCTGTGATGCATCGAAGTGGAGAAAATATTCAATTTTAAGCCTAGGCTCTACCGAAAACCCCTTGGAAAATCAGAGCCTATTGAGCGAATTGGCAGGTTGGACTAGTGTTCAGGTTAGAACCAATGCATAAGGATTTTCCACAATGTGTAGGCAGAGAGATATCGAAAGTACAATAGCGTGAATTCCCCACATCATTCGACAGATTGAATCACGATGGCGCTGGGAGAAGGAGCATTATACCAAGGTGCATAGAGAGGTCTAGAGAATTAATTTTGAGTCGACGGTGTCAAGAGTCCGACACAGATGGCTATTATGGATTATGCCAAAAATAACAGAGTCCGATGCAGATGGTTGTTATGGATTATGCCAAAAATAATAGTCTCGTCTAACAGAATTCAGGGCAAAAGAACTGATATGTCAACACTGTCAAGAAAAATGGTGGTTTTGTGTAGCGAAATAGGAGTTATGAGAGAGTTAGCAAGAAAGGCATGATAGAAAACCTGATTCATAAATGCACACTCATGAAGAAAACCACACTAGTGGTTGAGAAACTTGCGGAGAAGGCCACACAACATGGGATTAAAATTAGAGCAGGTTAGAATAGTCCCACTCTAATACCATGTTAAACACACACATGGCAGAGACAAAATAGAAAAGATAAGCATGAGAGTATATCTATTATTAACAAATGGTATACATTTGGTATAGTACATTCATATGACTTTTGGTTTTGTATTCTGAGGTCTCTTGGACTTCCTTAGTCTATTCTGCTTCCACACCAACCCTTAGAGGATTAGGTGTCCAACAATAATAATAATAATAAAACAACAAACTAAATTAAACTATTTCTCACTAACATTTATGAATTTGTCACCATTGAGTCAACTTGGAATATGTGGACACTATAATACAAAACTAAAAACTAATTATAAATATTCTATAAGAGATTAAAAAAAAAACCATATATTATATTTTTTTAAGATCATTATTTTAAATTTCTATAGAATTTATCATATTGTTATTTTAAAAATAATTGTTTACGCACATTTAAATCTACTTTATATTGAAATTAGTGAAATAATGTTTAAAATTTATGATTTCCTTATGTTTTAATTATTTAAAAAATATATATTACAAACCTAAGTGAGGAGTAAAGATTTATATATACTTCACACTTGTCCACATTAAGGATAAAATTCAGTACAATCACATTTTATAGGTTGAGAGAGGCCTATAACGATAGATACCAGTATATCAACTAGGTTAATTAGTATTGTACTCATTTCTTTCCTTGAATAAGTGAATATTACTTCATTATATCAACATTACATAATTCACTCTGATCATATTTTACAAAGTGATAGAAATTTATAACAGCAAAGACCATTATATTGAAAATTAAATTATTAATTAAAACCATTATATTAATTATAACTCACAAATATTATAACTACTTTAATTATTACTACACTCATTTATTTCTCTGAACAAGTGAATATCACATATATTATATATATATATATAATATAATATAGATAGATAGATAGATAGATAGTGAGAAGATTGATTTTAATATATATGATTATGATCCTGGAATGGTTGCTAATTATTAGTGACTTTTATGAAATATACATTTACAGAGTCAATTCACACTTTTGACTTACACTTATTCATATAACAATTAATTATTTATTAAAATTAAATTGATAAATTTTCTTATGTTTAATCAATTTATTTATTTAAATTATATTTATATAATTTTTTTATCTAAATTATAAATTGAAAATTCAAACCATATTAAAAGCTAATTTTTAAGTTACCAAACTATAAATATAAGAATATTATAATTTCAATTTTAAGTGGGATAGAATCATTTTGATATTTATACACCAAAATTCTAGAAATGTAATGACAAATTAATCTACACCATTATTAATTACCTATTCAAATGTAATTAGTAATTAAATTTATTTTTTTCACCTATCAAATACTTCAATTTTTAAACTCTACATATCATTATTGATATTTACATAAATGTTAAAATTTCCAACTTTAAGGCTAGATAGAGCTCCTAATCTGGGTTATAGAGGAGCTTGGTTGAGAGTTAATTTTAATGATCCATCTAGTTGTTCTTTTAGTGCTCGAGGAGCTCAAAAGAATGCTTAAAAATGGCCTTTTTTTTTCACCTAAACTAGTCCAAAAAGTGTAATCCAACTCTATGCTTTGACCCTTCCCCTATTTTAGCATATTTTCAAATTAAATGTCATTTATTGCTTAATTGTCTCTTTCAATGCCTTTCTCAATTAAGGTAGCCATTATTAAATCACAACTAATGCCCACTAAAGTTTTTTCCTAACATTCAACTTTGAATACGTGTCCAATGACCTTGGTCTTATTTTTCCATTATTATCCTTGATTATATGAAACTTTAACATTGGGTTGTTACATTATGTATCAAATATATCACCTCGTGACTTTTTAACCAATTAGTTTTAAATTTTTTGCAACTATATTGATCCACATTTTTTAAAACAATCTAAATTGAGGAAAATTAGGTGAATTTTATTAGAATGGTTCCATTGCTTAGATTTTAATTTCTCAATGGTTGACTTATAGTTTTGTTGTTTATTAAGATAAACCAATTGTGTTTAGTTTTTATTTTTATTTCACTCATAGGGATTTGATTTATTCCCCAATAACATTAATAACATGTATCCTCTCATTGTGAATTATGATATACATGATGGCTCTTTTTACTAAAAAGAAAGGTTTTTTTTTGTTGATTTTTATACATGACATTTTTTATTTACCCCTTTCCATTTTGGTGCGGTAACAATATTGTTGTGGAATAAGATAGTTAAAATTCTACCTCTTATTGTAAGAGTTGCATTTTGGTAAAACATATGTAGCTAGTTCTTCTAAGAGTTGCATTTTGGTAAAATAACACTAGGATAGTTTTCCTATAATAGTGTTTTATAATAAGATAGTTAAAATTCCACCTCTCATTTAATATATATAGCTAATTCTGGTAAGACTTGCATTTTGGTAAAACAACATTAGGATAGTTTTCCTAAAAGAGTGTTTTGTAGAGAAAATACATTATTAGAGTTGGTTCATACCAAACTATGCATTCACTCTAGATGCAACTAGTGGAGGATGTTACTACTTCCTAAGCTTCAGGCATCATAGATTATTAAAGAATACGTGTTTTGTTTTAATTTCTTATAAAAAATATATATATCAAATATTTGAGAAGTTTAGGGGATTCAAGGCAATGATAGAGAAGCAAGGAGGTAATCAGATTAAAGTATTAAAATAAGAATAAAATAGTATAGAATGGTTGTTATGGAACAATTGAAATCTCTGTATAAAATGTTATATATAGTTTATTTCAATTTGAACAATTGAAATTTCATAAGCAAGAATACTGTTTGTGCATTTTATGCGATTTTTTGTCTTTTAAGTGTGTTATTATTTGCTAGAGTATTAAGTTTCACTCTTCTATTCAAGATTGGTGTAGACATTTCAACTTATAAAATATTTGTTGAGAAAGACACTATAAAATATAATACCCCAACCATGTGTCATACCCATATGTTATAGAATTGGAAGTTGTAGATAACTTTATATCAATGTTGCATACTTATTCAATAATGTGGAATAGGAAGATAAACCACAAACCAAGGTGAAGGAAAATTGAAGAGAGTCAATAATCTCCAAGAATAAATAGTGGTTTAATTTTCATTTCCATGGTTATAATTTAATATGGGAGGAGCTTGTCAACATGTCTTTCATCTAGCTTTGTATAATCTATGTTGTTCACAGTATGATTTCGAGATCTTAGTGGTGGGGATGAAAATTTTCTTGAAATGTTTGAAATTTATTAATCTTGGAATTAATCAATTGATTGAGTTTACAACTTCAGTATTATAAAGTTGGTTTTATAGAATTCAATGCTTTAAAATATGAAGTTAAAGCATGGAGATTAAAGACCAATATGTTAAGAATGAAGAAAATGATATTTAGGGTCACTATTGTTTGTTGGTGTATTTAATGTTGTAATATTTTGTAGTGTAAAAATCATTCTTTATTTTACTTAGAAGAAGTATTGTTGTTGGGAGTGAGTTCTAGTGACAAGTTTTGTTCCATTAATTTTTTGTTAGGAAGTGCACTATAATTCCTAATTAGCAGGTGCAAAGAATGTAATACTAAGCTGGATACATCTTATTTCTAGACTATTTTTTCTAAATAATGGGTGAATATAGAGAATGGAATCCATGTATTTTAATGGAAGTAAGTTAGTACATGGTCAAATACTTATTCTTCATGGTTAGATTGATGCTAGGATTGTACAATAGCTTAGTAGATCTTAAGCATCAATGGTATTGTTGGCTTCTAACAGGTATGTGATAACAATTCTTCAAATAAAGGGTAGAGCATGGACACTTTTTGAGGTCTAAGCAAGTTACATCGTTTTGGCTTGAGAAAACCAAGTGTTGATTGTAAGATTTATTTTGGACTCAAATGACTAGATTGCATCAATGAGGATAGAGACATCCACAATACAATACACAATTATTTTGAGCGTGGTATAGGAGAAGTAAGTGACAATTTCTATAGGAACATTATGGGAGCAAAAGGTATTGGTTGTGGCAATACTAGAGCCAATGAAAGTAAAATTGAGTATGCATTTAATAAAACAAACTAGTGACCATATTGTAATGTGACCCACATGTGTTTATAACAAGTCTATAATGTTTTTATGTAGATGCCTTTGAAGATTTAAGATTGTAAATGGTATTTCCATGAGTTGGAGTCTATATGTATCCATATCTATGTACATTAAAAGGGTATATCCCTTAACACTTGGATAGGCATACATAACTCTTGGATAGGTATATCCATGATGATGACTTGAATATATTTTCTAGTTTAGTTCTGTACTCACACTTGGAGGAGTGGGCAACGTGTTGTCTGGAGTGTCTATGGATGGACCATATTGTTGGCATGGAAAATTTTAGGGGCTAATATTCAAGTTGGCTAATTTTCCATTTTTTTTACAAAAACAATTCTCCAATTTCCATTTTTTCTAAAAATAATTTACCCAAATTTCATATTATAAAATTATTTTACCTTGTAAATAGCCAAAATTTTATATAGACTAATATAAAGTAATTAGAAATCTAAATGCTTAAAAAAGAAAAATCAGACAGTTTTATAGTTTTACAATTTGAGGGCACTAGTATTATTACGGACTGTTGCTAAACTTTAAAATAAACTTCAATCCTTAAAAATTTCCCTCATTGTTGGTTGCAAACTCTATGAGTTGAAGCTATACAATCTAGGTGAGTCTGTAAGAATGAACCATATACATGAAGGCACATCCTAGTAAAGCATTAATTGTAGTGGTTAAGTACCCATGCATTATGTTGGATGGTTGTTTGTTTATATAGACATATACAATTTAGTGATATTTACATGATTAATATAAGAAGTGAAAATACCCACACCAAAAATATAACAATATACTTTGTTATGTTGGTTACAAGGTTTTCTAGTTCATAGTGAATTATGTATTTCCTATAAAAATATGTTAACAAATACTTAACCCTTTTAATATTAATATAATTAGATATTAGAGCACAACATTGGAGTGTGTAACTCTTACTTGACCTAAGCTTGATCATGTTTATGACTTGTTTAAATGATTTGTAACTATCTTGATCATGTTTATGACTTGTTTAAATGATTTGTAACTATTAGGTTAATGGTAGTATATATTAAAAGAGTACCTTTTCAACTTCTAGGAAGTTATTGAGACATAATCGGATGTGAAAGATTCTCTTCCTAACTTCCTAAATTAATATTCGGTAGACATATTTGTTCAATTAATTGATTTTGTGTCCAATATAATCCATCTATCTTATTAAAAGTTCCTTATATTATACAAATATTATATTATTTAATAAAACTTTCAATACATTTGTCTATTTAATAAAGATCTAATCTCAATCTTAACAAGTTGCTGCAAATTGACGGAACATTTTTATCATCATGTGGCAGAGCTCATCAAATAAAGGCCAATTTCTTGCACCCAGAATTTAAGCTTTTCTTTTATTAAACATGTAGAGGTTCTTTCATGCTATCACATTGCAAAAACGTCATTTAGCGCTGCAGTGTTCACTCACCATGAGTGAGAGAGCCGAACTTTATCATGACACTTGTGTACATCTGAACATGGCTGATAGCGGTTGCGTCGCACAGCACCTCGCCTTGTATATTCACATGTATATTCTACAATGTGAATTGACCATATATAGCAATCGAATCTCTCAACCTAACTACGGAAGAAAGTTAGTCCATGGAACCAACGAAGAAATTTGTCTGGATACATTGCCTACGTACAACATTTTGACCGTTAGATGCTGTACTAGCAACAATGGCGATGTCATTCAGATAATTGTGATCTTTATATCGAATCAGTGAGTCAGGGGAGCAATCTATAAAGCTGGATTCGTATCAGTGAAGCACGAGACAGATACTAAATTTCTGTTATTTTCTGGCGATCATTGACATTCAGATAAGAGAGCCAGAGGCTTTTGATTAGTGAACAGGGAAATTCGACCGTTGTGAAAGAAGGACGACGAGATCGATGGCCACAAAATTGATACTGAAAATACCGATATTTTAAAGAAAATATTAGGACGCTACTAGGTCGAATATTGATTTCATCTGACACCAGTTGATCCTCCTCAGATATCGCTCGCGAGTATTTGACAAATATTTTTCCTTCACAGAATTAAAACGAATATGCAGCGTATAACATTCAGAATTAGCATTTCCTGGCGAGTTTTTGGCCTTCCCCATGCGGAAAAGAAAGCGTTCAAACAAAAAAAGCATCATCTTCTGTACTTTGCTTATCTTGTATTTATCGTCTCCATCTGATAATTCCAAATTCCTTACAAATTCCAAAGCATGAAAAGGAAAAGATAGATAATTACAAATTCTGCTACTAAAACGGATAAACTTCTGTATCTGTTCGGTGTATTTGTCCCCTCTGCACTTTAGGAGGCGAAGGAGATGTACGCACGTGAATTCAGTATACTTTGACTGACCTTATGTAGGTCGGCGACGAGTCGGCGTGGATATAAAAAATAATTATTTATAATACCGATGGTGTAAGGCTTATTTTCGATCTCCACAGTAGAGGGTCGTATCTTTACACGGAAAAAAAGACACTTGTGGGATTGTGGGTACGCTGTTTGGAAGATGGAGAGAAAGACGCTGAATAAGACAAAGGGAATAAGCTGTGAGATGATTTGATTCAATTGAGTTTGTTAATCCAAAACTAACCATGCGTGTTGGGAGAATAAATTTGACAAATTAAAGATGTCATGTTTCTTGACGATGTATTATCCATGGAAATTTCAATGGAGTTGTCTATAATGCGACTTTTTGGAGATTCCGGTGACGGAATCTGGCCGAAGAAATGAGGTTAAATCTTGATTTTTAGCAGTTAAAATGGTTTTTTAACTGCATATTTGGATTCAGCGCCCTGAAAAACCCCTGGGAGCCATTGATTGTGCAGAAACTAGCTATCAAACTTGGGATTGCAATGAATTGCTGCCGGATTTTGGCTGGAAAAATCCGCCGGAAAAGCTTTCAAAAAGTCGTGTTATAGACTACTACTAAAACTTTAAATAAAATGTGAAGTCTTTGAATTCAAAAAACGTGTAGCCTTTGAAACATTAAAACTTTTTGACTTTGAAACTCGTTTGTCGTTTTGCACCTTGATAAAACGACTTATGCACCTTCAAAATTTTGACTTCGGTGAGCCCTTCATAAGACGTGTTATGCTCCAAAAAAAATTGTGATTTGCGTAGCTCAATGGGTTTTTATGGGAAATTTTACGCACTCCTTCAACGCACGGGTGTCTCAATGGGCTTTTTTGACAGTTGCACAATTGATGTATTTTTTCCACATGTGGAAAAGTTGATTTCACACTTTTTCCTAGGGCTCTCACTACATTTCTTTTTTTTGCGAGCCAAAAATATTTGAAGCACAACTCTTTGTGGAGTCTCATGCCACCTAAACCTCACATACTATGAAAAAAAAATGAAGAGAAATAGTAGAGTAGAGATTGTTCTTCTCAATATCAAAATAGTTAAATAGAATACATAGAAAACATCAACATTAAATAACTGGAGTGAAAATCGGCTAAGTTGAAGTAAAACTGAACCAACTATAACACTTAGCAAACAATAAGATTAATATCGCAACAACATTTGGTTGGGTCGTATTAGATATCTATGAGATCCAAAGAGGTCGATCGTGGAAGTATGTGAATCAAGTGCGGGAAATTTCGCAATGCGAACTTCCCCATACCGTAAAGGAATTGTCTTTAGTGCGATTTTTTGGACTATCATAAAGGAGTTGTCTATAGTGAGATTTTTTGGACTTTCCGATGCCGGAACCCGACGGAAAAATTTTCAATGATAGCCAATTTGTTGGTTCCTATTCATGTTATTATTGAATAAATTAAGATGAGATAGCTAGATGGTGTTAATGTCTATAAGTGGTTTTAATATTATTTAAGCCTATATAGATTAAATTTCTGGTACCCTGAGACCATTGAAAGTTTATTTTTGATATTCAGAATCTTATTCTTTACCTTCCAAATTGTGTTACTGATATTATTAGATTTCACTTTGGCATTTGGACCTACTATGTGATATTAAAATATTTGATACATTTTATTTGGCATTATTTTTAAATTATTATAAAGAGTAGGTATTTATAAAATCTTAAAAAGTGATGATGGGAATGATAGATCTCGAAGACAACATGATGATGTTGTTGGAGAGGGACATATCATTATGGAGTGATGGATTTAGTTTCTAGAAAGGTCTCAACTCAATCTACCCAATTGGATCGGTTGTTTATCTCAGATATAGTGAGATTAGTTAAATTTAGCTTATCAGGTTCATAATGGTAGGAGAGGGAGGCGAAATAGGGATGGGAAGCTTAACAGTCTTCCACAAGGAAAATAAATGCTTGCATGTGAAGGTAAAGAGAATGCTAGGGGGCTAATTTGATGCAAAGCAAGGGTGAATTATGCCTTTTTGAATGCACATCATGTGACCTTATTTAAGATTCGCCATTTTGAAGTTGCGAGAAGACTAGAGTGTAAGGACAAGAGAGAAGCTCAACATATTGTTGGTTGAGGAGAGGTCCAAGAAAGCCCTTTCTGGTGCTTCCTCTTTTAGATTGGAGACACAATATTTAAGAGTGTTTATAAGGTAGATAGTAAATATTAGATGGATTGTCAAGCATATGCTGGCAAGGGTGTTGTTGGATTGTCATAGTGGAAAAAATGATCTAATGGATAAAATGAATGTGTGCTTCCAAAGAAAATTTCAATGTCAAGGAGCAACTTGGGAGGGGTAGTTGATGGTTCCCTAAGCTAGGTCAAGTGCTTGCAATGGATTAAAGATCAACTTATGCTACAATGTCTCACAAGGAATATGATTATACAATATATTCACATGAAATATTGGAAGTCAAAGTCTAGGACTCATTACAAAGAAGTGGTTCAAGCAGTCACCACTAAGTTTTGAATGGGATCTAAACGACTTTCTCAAAATTGAATGAAGTTGGAACCACTCTGAAACAACCCTAAACAATAAATGTTAATATTCAAAATTTAAGTAAAAGTTGATATTATCCTTATCTTTCCTTTTCAAAAAGGAAAGATAAGGAGAATGCCAACTTTTACTTTAACTTTAAAAATTATATATTACCGCTAATTACTAGGGTTAGCTTTTTTAGGGCCCTGGGGTTAAGATATTTTTTTTTCCTATGAAGTATTTTTTATTAAAAAATTAATATTTGGTGGTCATTAGCTATGTTGCGCTACATTCTTCAAAATTGGTCAATTTAGTAGAGACCTAGTCACTTTGGTGTTTTAAGGTCGGTTCAATACAAGACCAGCCTTAGCCAATATGAACCACCAAACTAGACTAGTACAACTCTAAAACCATTCGGACCATCCAATTCCACTAGTTCTATGCTAGTTCTAATACAAGTGTGCCCTTCTCATCTTCCTCTCAAGTCGTTTTATTGGATCCTTTTAGGGATGGTGATTTGGGGAGTGCCATAAACTGTCGAACTGTTGTGGGCACCTAAGATCATAAGTAGTTAGCCTTGACAAACAAAAATTTGCAAGGAACTAGTACAGACATCCCAAAACATATTTAGTGAGGATGTGCATGCAAGGAACTATTACAGACCTCGCAAGACACTGAGTGAGGACGCACATGACCAAAAAGCATCAGAAACAATTATCCACCCTCAAAAAACCTACCCAAAACATTAAAGTGTGGTGCAAAACAAATTGTTGCTAGGCTATTAATGTTACCAACAATCATTCCCTCTCCAATTTCACAAGAAAATCCTACTGAAGCTACCCCCTCCACTATGGTTATAGTAAGTTCTTGCAACTGTGTGAGCTATAAGAAATTAAAACTACCTTGGAATCTCCACCAATCTTAGGGAACTCGACTTCTCTGCATGCCCCAACTAGTTTGGGTTGATTGATCAATTAACTAGATGATCACTGAGTTTGACTAAAGTCCCACTGCTTAAATGACCGTCCACTATTTCCTCCAAAAGTTAGAACTAGTTTAACTAACAACAACCTGACATAATTGACCTTTATTGCTATTAGCAATCGCATATGCAGAACTGAACTCTAACTCCTCCAATTCGAATTTATTGAGTAAACTAGGTGACACAAGCCATGTCACACAAGTTAACATCGTCCAAGTTGTCTGTTGATGTGGAAATTCGAATTTTTTTTAATTTAATCAAGGAAAAATCAAATTGAGAATTTCTTATTGCATTTTTCAACACATAGTTCACTGGAATGTATTACTTTCACTATGAACTTGGCATAGTTCATGTGTTAAGTTCATAAGGTTTTGGGCTGATTTGGTTCTATGTTTTGTGTATATAAAGAATAGGTGTCCATCTCTTGCTATTAGAAACAAGACTCCCTATGAAATGTGGTATGGCCACATTTCTTCGATGAGGCATCTCAGGGTTTTTGGTTCCTCCTATTATCCCTTCATACCTAAGGAACATATAAAAAAACTCAGTGTAAGGACTCACAAATATATCCTCTTTGGGTACTCATACCTCCAAAGCATACCATCTCTACGATGAAGTGAATAAGAAGTTTATAATATTTAGAGATGTGATATTTCTTGAATCTTCCAAGATTGAAAATGTTGTTGAGTGGTAGCTTAATTGTTAGAATAGATTCGAACATGCAAAGTATTTTCAAGAGTTTGATAGTGATATTCCATATCTCCTTCTTTTAGCTCTATACTTTCTATGTAGATCCTTGAAGAAATCAAGTTGAAGGAAATTCCTTCCATTGCTTTGTCATGAAAGAACTAAGAGGCTACTAGCAACAGGTAGCCAAATCTGACAAACAATGAGGTACATGCAAGATACAAAGCAAGGATTAATGCAAAGGAGTAATTCAAAGGAGTGTACTGACTATATACATATCATCAAACGTCTTTTATCCCACATAGGACGCCTTGCATCATGCCTGGTTAGTCATAAGATCATGTTGTTCACAACCTCTGTAGCTTAAAAAAACAAGTGGCATTGCTCTTCATCTTCTAAGCTATGTAATAAACAAGTGAAAGGGAGAAAGACACATAAAGGAAACACATGGAATGACTTTGAGTTCTTGCAACCATGCATGTCATTGAAGACAAAATGATACGACAATGATAAGAAAACTTTTAAGCTACAATAAGAGGTGTATTTCAAAAGATGTGCTTTGTTTTCCATACCTAGCCTCCAAAGGGTTATGCATCAGATGGAGTCTTCATGCGGTCCCAATATTCTATCATACCTTGGGTTCCTTGGTCTGCTTATTTTTCTCCTCAGCCCCTTGAGAGCCATCTATCATGTCATCTTTCTTCGTGGCCCTTGAGAGACATAATTGTGTAGTTTTAGCGAGCAGTGATTGCTATGGGATGAGGCCCTGGGAGGACACATTTACACAGTTTTAGTTGGATGAAAGGCACTGCTATGGGATGAGGCCCTGGGAGGACACATCTACGCAATTTTAGGATGCGAATCATACTGGGTAGTCAAGGGACAAAACTATATAGTTCCTGGAGACATTGGGTTCCGGTTGAGGGAAGGACATTGGAGGAAACCACTGTGCAATTTTGATTGCTAAGGGAGGTTGGGATTTCTGAAAATTGCACAGTTCCAATAGGCAAGAGAAAATTGTGAGGGTTACATATGTGAAGTTAGCAGTTCAGGAAAGTTGGATGAGGCTAGGTTGATAAGGAAACTCCGAAATTTAGCTAAGTGTGGGATCAGTGAAACTGATGTGAATAATGATAAAATTTGACTATGATCACACACTTGAAAACATAGTGATACAACATAGACCATCTAGAACATATAACACATACTTTGCTTAATGCAACAACCTTTGTGGCATCTTACAACAAGTGCGGTTCCAATGATAGACTTTGGGAGGATAAAGGAAATACTTGTATAAGAGTGTGTGTAATGAGTGTGAAACATGTCTATGTGGTGAGGACAACCCATTCTCATAAATATTTTCCCTTGAATCAAAACAAACCTCCCTTTGGATGACAAGCGATAACCCACATGACAAAAGATGACACATTCTATGTAAAAATAAAAGCATGAACAACTGTGAAGATCAAAAAGGGGAGCTTGAGATAATCAACTTACCAATAAGTGACTAAGGAATGATCGATCACAATATCCATATTAGGCTCGGACATTTAAGTGCAAGCAAAAATTTTGGAGGGTGTTGCAGTCACTACAACAGAATCTTCACCTTCTTTCTAGCTTCTTTTTCAACTAGTGTCTTGAATACTACGAACTTGGAGAATGTCAAATCTTTCTTCCACGTGAAGAAGATCCAACACTTCCGTGAGAAGTCATCAATAAAAATGACAAAATATGTGTGTGTCTGACAGTGTAGGTTGTCGAGAAAGGTCCATAAACATCATAGTGGATCCTTTCTAGGACTGCATGTGCTTTCTTGTCCTGATCATGGAATGTGGATTTTATTTACTTCCGGAACGTACATCCTTTGCATACATCCTATTGCTTAAGTGCCCCTTTAGGGAGGCCAATGGTTATTTGTTGTAAAATATTCGACGTACCATGATGCAAATGACCAAGTATTTTTTGCTAAAGTTCATCGACATCGCGACCTGCACTTTCTCCGCCTTAGTGCTTAATGCAGCACAGTGTTCCACATCTAGCTTATACAAGTTCTTCACATGAACCCCAATCTACTTCACCTGTCCCGTGGCTATTTGTCTTAGGAACGCTTTTCCTTTGTTGAATATCACTTCACAACCATTGTTAACCAACCACTTGGTGAACGACGTAATCCTTTACCTTTACCTTTTTTTACTAGCACCTCATATTGAAAATTTGAAGACAAAATATTTCTTTTCTCTTAAAAAAACGTCTTAAAATCCCCCTCCATGTAGCAGTGTCGAATGCAATGATAGACAAGTTGTCTTTAATCGTGTCATCAAATATGAAAGGGGTAGAAGAGGAATTGATGTCTGAGAAATCTTGTCAGTAATAGTTGTCGTGTTCTTCTTAGTCGACTACCCCAACAAAACAAAGAGCCCAACAAATCGTTGTCTTTATATAAGATAACGTGAATAGTAAGTAAAATAACAACCTTGGTATAGGTGCAAGACAATAGTTTCTTGCAAGCTGGTGCACTTAGGGCGAATGGTAAGTAAAATAACAACCTCGGTATAGGGGCAAGACAATAGTTTCTTGTAAGCTGGTGCACTTAGGGCACACTGTCAAAGTCAATTTTGCAATTGTTAGATAATATTGCCTTAAAATGATATGTTTGTGTCTTAATTATTAATTGTATAAAATAGGTTTGATCTAAAGTGGCCATTATCTTAAATATAAAGTTTTGTCTTTAAATGTTTGTCTCAAACTACTTTTGTCTTAAATATAAAGTTTTGTCTCAAAATATTTTAGTCTTAAATGATTTGTCTCAAACTGCTTTTGTCTTAAAATATTTGTCTTAATTATAAAGTTTTGTCTCAAAATATTTTCGTCTTAAATGATTTGTCTCAAATTGCTTTTGTCTTAAAATATTTGTCTTAATTATAAAGTTTTGTCTTAAATTTTATTTTTCTCAAATTGCTTTTGTCTTAAAGTTTATATTTAATATAATTCAGTTGCTATTAAATTTTAATTTAAAATAACTAAAATAAAAAGTGATTTTTTAAGACAAAAGATTTCTTTTGTGTTAAAAAAATCTTAAAAGTACACTTAGTGTAGTAATGAGAGTAGGTATTTATAAAATCTTAAAAGTGAAATGAATGTTTCAAAATAATTTTTCTAATTCAATTTTTTTTTTCTAAATAAAAAATATGTTTGAACAAGTGTAAAATATATATATCACTGAATCTTTCTCGTATTAAATTTGAGAGAGTCAAAGTATTCAAATCCAGTAAAAACCTCACCTATCATCCACTCGAAATATTGAACAATTATTTTCAAAAGCAATAAAATCAACATACTTTTTATTTTTTACTTTAGTAAAACAAACCCCAAAACGACTTTAAATAGTATAAAGTTTAATAGTTACAAACTATTATGACAATAAAGTTTAACAAATTTGCAAAACACATAATCATAAACAAATATGTAAAATACATCAAAACAAAGTTGAAATTTTCAAATATGTAAAATACATCAAAACAAAGTTGATAACAAAAATATCATTCCACGAAAAACTACCTCTACACCAATGGTAATTTCGAATTTGTGTCAAGGAGCTGCAGTTTTCATTTTAGTGTCGCAACGGACACTGTTTGTCTTCTACATGGGTGCAGTGTGGAAATCATAGTTACCCAATTCGGCAATTTGGTCCGATTCCGTCAATAATGCGCTGAAATTCGGTTCGGACACATAGTCCCCCAAATTTATTTTTAAAATTTTCTTTGATTTGTCTTCTTTAAAAAGTCGTTACTACCCCATTTTCCATTTTCAGTGCATTAATTTCGTTATGTAGTGGTAGATATTGAACGGTTGAATCTAATTCTCTGTTTATATATAGATGTTTAAAACTATTGAGCCGTCAAAAACCTAATTTTTGCTGATTGTTTTGCAATACTCTTGTGATTAATGATTAAAAAATTCAGAGTTTTAATTATATCAAAGTTATTTGATGCGTTATTGTTATT
>APFE031178071.1:80831-106962 GCA_000404065.3 Pinus taeda | reverse complement strand
CCATATCATGTAAGGGACCACAAGTAGTTAGTAATAATGTAATGGGCCCATGGTATTAGTGGATGGTATGAGGGAACCATGGTAATGATCCATGGTATTGCATGTATGAGGCCTATATAGAGGCTAGAGACTCCACATAAAGGAATAGTGAATAAATATTGTGAAAGATTATTGTATGAACAGGCATATGGCTTGTGGAGTATTCTCCTTCCTTAAGGAGTGAATTTATGGTGTTGCCCTACCTTAAGGGTTTGATCAATAAAGAATCATTTCATATTATTTATGGGTTTATTTGCATTGTCTTATATTTTCATATTAGATCTATAATATTTCTGGGATAGATCTATAACAAGTAGTATTATATTTATAACAAGTGGTATCAGAGCTATATGAAACCCGGTTAGATTTATAACAGTAAGATCTATATTGGTGAATTTTTTCCGTATTGAATTTTAGAGAGTTGAATTTTTTTCATATCGAATCGAATTCGAACTTGGTAACTATGATGGAAATCTTGTTTACAATTTTGAATTCCATTTGTAGAATATTAATCTAATATATATATAATAGAAAACCTTCTAGGCATTCTAGCAATAGTATGCTCTGTAAGAATATATAAGTTATGTTGTGAACTTCTCCTCTCAAGATGTTTATAAATCTCCAACTGGACTGTGGGGTTTGGTGATGGCATCTAGACTAGGCTTCCACCACGACAAGGCCGATTGTGTTGTCACATGTTGGATTACAAATCGCACCGTTACAGTTTCCATCACCACATTTACATCATTTCCTGAAAGAAGTGAAGTGAAGTCTTCTTTTCTAACTCGAAGCTTTAGCCGCACACTTGATCCATTTGTCGAGAAGGAAGGAGAAATGATCCTGACGTTTTCTTTAGTTTTATTAATCACATCATCAACTCCTTGTTTTATTTAATCTTTTTCGTTGTCTGCACAACACTTTTTTTCAGAAAGAAAAAGGGAAATTGTATTATATTGAGTCTATATAACTGCTCCAGATAGTACATTTTCAAGCTAATTGAGGAAATAGGACATAAGACTAGAGGATGAAATCCTATGAGAAGGATGCCAAAGCTCAAAAACATACACAGATACAAATATATTAGACACCTCCAACAAAACTAGGAAGATGATCAGAGATAGATATAGTCATTCATACCATACAAATGCTTGGGAAACCAAAAAGATAAATAAAAATAGACCTAAAGGACAAAAGCAAGAGATTAAAAGTTAGGGATAGCGAAATCCTGATTGATAAAGGACTCCTTGCCAGATATTACCTTCATGGACCAGGAACCTATACCCAATTGAAGACCCTCCTTTGACAGGAAATCTGCTTGCTGGTTCTAGGCTCTGAAGATGTGCTGAATAGTACACCCTCTCATAAGTCCCCAAAAAAACATGATCCTGTCCATCTAGTCTGCTAGGTGAGGGCACCTGATGTAGCTTTTACCATTGACATGATCGACCATGGTTTTGGAGTCCTCATAAATAAAGATGGAATGAATGTAAAAAAAATACAGAAGGCAAGAAAACCCGCAAGGACCTTCACCTCTTCCATGCTGTTTGTGCCCTTACCTACATTCCACGAAAGACTATATTGGAGATTATCGTCCATAATTATGAACACCCCACAGCCGCAAGAGTTTTGCTGAGCATCACCATCAAAAAAGGCCCTCAGGGACGTGAAAAGAGAAACTACTTGCCCATTTTTGTTGACAGCTTTCAATTTGGGCAACTTTTTCGGGACAGAGTCATAGATGAGAATTATGTGTTGTAATATATCCTTGAGAGGCTCCTTTGCTTCTTTGAAAATTATGTTGTTCCTCCACCTCCAAGCACACCATAGAACGATAATAATGAACGATCTCCATGATTCTCTTTTCCCGCTCCACCAATCAAAAACAACATGTGTAGAATCATGAGAGACAAGAGGGAAACCATATAAAATTGCCAATTCATGCCATATTTTTTGAATAGATTTGCATTGGAAGAACATGTGAAAGTTGGTTTCCTCTTGTAATTCGCACATCAAGCACCTGCTCGACCCATGCCACTTCCTTTTCTTTAAATTATCCTAGGTGAGATTTTATTGTAAAACACCAACCACAAGAAGTATATTAATTTGGGAGAGAATCCTATTTTCCAAAATGCTAATGGGAAAGTGGGATTAGAGTACAAGGACTTCAAACCAATCAGATTTGTATAAATATCCTTTATGCATACCTGTATATTTGCATTTGACATTTTCCAAATTAAATAATCCTGCGGCCTGGATCGGAGAAACCCGCAGCTTCTCAATATGTTTCTAACTGAGTTCCATAGACTTACCATAGACTCCGACATACCAAAATCTTCAGCCGTTTTCCATAAAGGGAGAGGGCCTTGCCAACTTGCAATCAGCTTATCCCATGTGAAGAAGCCTTTTCTATGGAGGAAGATTAGGATCCTTTCGAGAAATGAAATGCTCTCACGCCCACTCATGATGGGATCTATTCCGATAAGGATTCTACTGCCAGATTGAAAGCACCATTTCAGGTTCCTTAAGAAATATTGTTCTATTTGCGAAAAATGAGCCAAATGGCAAAGCCATTCATTGCTCCAATCCTCCCTAAATGGAACCAGTATTCCATGCCTTTTCCTATCATATATTTCATTTTAATGGTATTTCTCCACGACCCTTCCCCGTAGATACCCCTCCACAAAGATTTGCACAGGAGTGCTTTCTCAAAGGTCCTCATATCCAATAATCCCCATCCACCTGTAATCTTCGGCCTAGAAATCTTTTCCAAAGTAGTGAGTTGATATTTTCCTTGAACTGATTTGCCACCCCATATGAAATTTGCAGTGACCTTGTTCATGTTCTAAATGATACTTGTCGGGAGGAAGAAAATGTGAGCCCAATATACATCAAGTTGCGATAGCACTGCTTGAGTTAGGATGATTCTTCCAGCCAGAGATAGACACTTATATTCCCAGGCAAATATATTTTTATAGTATCTATCAATAAGCCATTGCCAATCATCTTTAGAGTAACCTTTGCCTTTAGATGAAAACCCAAATATTTTAATCCATCCTTGATTGACCTCGTACCGATTCCAAACAAGGAGGAAATCCATTCCACTGTTTCCATATTGGCGCCATTGTGGTAGGGAATGGACTTGGACTTGTTATTTGTAAGCCAGTGGCACTTTGAAACCTATATAGAATGTCATTGAGACATATCCACAAAAGCCTGCACAGCATTGCAAAAATAAGCACATCATTGACAAATAAATTGTGCAAGATGTAGTTGTTCCTGCAAATCTTCACGGGCTTGCATCTGTTCTCTAAAACTGCCTTATTGATATGAAGGCTTAAAGAGTTCATTGCTAATATGAACAATAGTGGCGAAGAAGGGCATCCTTGACGCAGTCTCCTTTCTGCTGGGGAAAAAGGGGAAGGGATCCCATTTAGCATATTTCACGTTCTCAATACATGCCATAATCCAATTTATGACGTTTGATTTTAGAACAATCTTTGCTAATAAATACCTAATAAAAATCCAGTCTAAGTAATCATAAGATCTTTGTAAATCAATTTTCAAAATGGCTGCTTCAGATTGATTTGAGATCTTGGAGAATAGGCTTTCTTGTGTGCTTGTGATAGCATCCATTATATTTCTTCCCTTTAAAAACACATGTTGGTCCTTAGATAATGAGCTGGCTAATGTCGCTTTGATACTCTCTGCTATGATTTTTGTGAAAAATTTTAAAGTTATGTTGCATAAGGAAATCGACCTAAAATCTTTAAAGGTGTCTTCTTCCAATTTCTTTGGGATGAGAGCTATCTGCATGGATGATGTAATGTGATGAATGTTGCCTGAGATTCTTGCTACTTCAACCATCCTTAACTGATATAGTTTGATGATGTCAAAGAAATGTACGAAGAATTCTATTGTCCAGCCGTCCGAGCGGGGACATTTATCCTTCTTAAAGGCCTTCATAACTCCTAAAATTTCTTCCTCTGTTATAGGCTGGAACAGATCTTCATTTTTTCCATCATGAAACATTTGAGGGACCAGATCAATACCCCATAGGATATCCTGAAAGCTACTATTTTCCTTCTTTTGTATTGGTCTTTAAAATGTCTCACTATTGCCTTTGAGATTTCTTGTTGAGAGAAGAGAAAACCTCCCTAACCATCACTAATTTTCCATATAGTGTTCCTCTCCAGCCTAGCATTTGCATACTTGTGAAAAATTTACTGTTCCTATCACCTTCCTTGAGCCAAATCGCCCTGCTCTTTAGTCTCCATAAGGCTTCCTCCTTCTTTAGAATATTTTCTTTTTTCCTTTCGAGCTCATTTAGGCGGCATCTCATGCTGAAAGGGAGAGAGTTAGCTTTCAAAAACTTGGAAATATCGTCCAGTTCCTTTTGTATTTCTTGTAGAGCCAATCTGTCCGACTGTCTTTTTTATGTTGCCATTCCTTTACCAATTTTCTCATTGAGGAAATCTTGTCTGTAAAGTTCATAAAAGGGGGAAGCGAGCTTTTTGCAGATAATTCCTTCCAAGCTTTTGTTATTTCTTCATTGAAAGTTGGGTGCTCTAGGCATGTTGCGTTGAATTTAAAGGGGTACCCATTCCTATACCCCTTTTCCCTCCAGCTGAGAGAAATTGGCCTATGGTTCGAAATGAAAACATTTTCAATGGATGAAAAAGGCATGCCCATTTTGTCAATAATGTTGACATGTACTATAAACCAATCTATCCTTTTTGCAATGTAGGCCTCTTCTATTCTTCCATTATCCCACGTAGGCAACATTTTGGGTGGGGAAACATATACAAGATTCTTGTGGAGGAATTCATACTTAATTCGATCTGGGAGTGGGTATCTCTTCCTGCACTCTCCCCATCATTCTTCCGAGCTTAGAGTCATGTTTAGATCGCCTACAATCATTAATGAATCAATGTCAAAGATTTCTGAATCAAAAAATTTATCGCAGAAGTGAGTACTGTTCTTATAAGGGGTATAGATATTCAAGATATTGATGGGACAGTTATATCCTCTAATAAACGCTGTGGTGAGAATTCTAGCAAAGCATTTGTAGGCTTTAGCTTTGATCCAAGAAGGATCCCACATAACCGCCAACCATCTCGGAAGTCCCTTGGCTTTCAAGGCTGCCATATGCCACGAGGGAAACATTTTCCTGAAATAGGAAATGGACGCTTGTTTGTTGTGCATGGTTTCTTGTACTAGAATGATTTTTGGCTTGGCTGAGAAGAAAAGATCTTTGAGCGCCAAAAATTTGAGATCTTCTCCTAGACCTCGGATATTCATTGATATGATGAAAGTCATTTGGGGAGTTTTCTAGCCACGCTTGCTCTATGAGGCTGAGCCTCTGACATGTCAATGATGGGAATGTCCACAAGGGACAGGTTCCTTACTCCACAGTCTGCATCTTTTGTCCTCCCCCGATAATGTCTGCTTCCCCCATTGTTTTTTTTCCTCACTGTTATATTTTTAGCAGAGTTTGGGCTAATCAGTGGGGGCAAGGGATTCCAAGGCTTATGGATGGTTAAGGGCTCCATCTCGAGAGATTTCTTGCTTAGAATAAAATCTAAGTCACTGTCATACAATTTTTTTGAAGATGAGACCGAGGAATTTAAAGGGGTGGTAGATACCATCGGCTTTTGCCTTTTGTGGAGGGAAAATGGATTTTGTCGAGTGGAGGCGGGGAAGATGAGATGAGGATGGTTTCGGATCCCACTATAAAATCTTTTGGCTTGGAGATCGGAGGGGGAGGAGGAATTTCTTTTTCATCCTTTGGTTCCGAGGGAGGTGAGAAAAGAAAAGTTTGTAACTCTTTTTCGTCGCTAAAATCAGTTATAGAGAAAGATTCCGGCTTGGAACCGAGGCATAGAGAGCGATCTTGAGAGAAATACTGTGGAGATTGATTGGTTCTGTTTTCCATATTCTTGAGATCTTGAACAACCTCCAGATCTGTCAGAGTCAAACTGGCTGTAGGAGATAGCTTCTCTTTATCAAAGGACAGTGGGGAAGCCGCCCAGAACTTTTCATGATACACCCTTGTTTTTTTAATCGAGCACTGAGGGAAATTTATTATTAGATGTCCTGTCTTGTGACAAGTGGCACATTTGAAGGGGATATCCCAGAAGTCTAGCCTTTGTTTTATTTTTAAGTCCCTCCAGGCAATCTCTATGTGATCAGGAAAGCCTCCCCTGTAGGATTTTTCAATAAGTATCCATGCCATGTGCTTTTCCCCTAGACACCATGGGTCAACGTAGACAAATCTTCCAATGGAATACCTATCTCTGTTAAAGTCTCCTTGGACCACATCTCCAGAGGAAGATTTGGGAGCTTGACCCAGATCAAATTACTCGAGGGGGTGTTTTTCAAAGGGTTGAATACTATATGCCACCTGTGGAGTGCGAGGAAACTTCTTCCATGTACCCAAGGCCAAGTTTGAATAGCTTCTGCATCACCAATGCTTAAAAAAAGAAAACAGTACCACTCCTTCATGAGATTTGTTACAATGGGAAGGTATCCAATCATCGGCTTCCACTGAGACACAAGCCAATTTCTCATCGCGGCATCATCCATTTCTGGAAAGTGCCATATGCCCACCAAGGCAAGGTCCTGGAGGCTTTCTATACGCTCAGACAAGTGGGTACTATCCAATTTTAACGCAGCAGGTGGAGGAGTGGTTTTAACGGGGTTCCAGGTCTTATTATAACGATTTGCATGTTCATGCAAAACTTTTTGTGACCGGTCTCTATCCTTGTCAACATCTGGCATTGTTGATTGAACAACCACGTCATCCAAAGTAGATTGCCAACCTCCAGCTAACATGGCACATCCCCATTCTTTCTCAACCTGTATGGTAGCACGTATCATGGCCTCCATGGCCGATACATCTGAACCACCCTCCATGCACCTCCAATTCGTCCTCTTAGCTTTGATTATAGGATTTTTGTCCTAGATAGATTTCCAAATCAGGTTTTATAAATGAGCAACAGTCCAGCCTTTGAATGAAAAGCATGAATGAGATAATGGTAAAAGTGGGGGATAAGACTTTTCTGACAAAAAACCTGGCGATCTGAAGACTTGGTAAGGAATGTTTTAATAGGAACAAATATAGAAAATCCACCCTTCCAAGGGTAATAACTAGGGGATGGATTTCCAAATCGGGAGATTGTACCGGCTATAAATGAGCATCTGACTAAGCACTGAAAATAAGACCTGGATTAGGTAATGCTGGAGGTATGAATTAAGACTCTTCTGACAGTGGACTCGCTATTCGAGAGAGGCTCGGAAATAGATATGGACAGTTGTCCAAGATCAATAACTAAGATTTACTGCACTCAATTTGGCAAGGTGAAATGGCGTCGGTCTTGGTACCTTATCTCAGTGCCTTTTGAAAAAACTGGGATAGGACACTCAAAACAGTGATCTCGTGAAGAGGTTTTTCAGTCCCGTGAAGTGGTTTTGGAGGGAGAGAGTTTTGAATCTTTCTCATGAGTTATGGCGAAGAACGGACCCTATCCATTATTCTACCAAGGCTTACAATGGAGTCTTTCAGCTTATATGAATAATTTAACTAGATGATGAGTCTTGGCATACTATGCAACAACAGTAAATTTCAAAAATGCACCACCAGGTTCATATCTTAATTCGAAAATCTGAACAAGGTTTATAGATTACTACAGACCGCTTTAGTTTGTGTATGAAAACCCAAAACATGCTGATAAAATTAGACTCTAAGCAATGAGACTAAAACTTGCTAGAAAAAACCGATTCTTAACAGAGATGCTAAAGACTGGCCAAATTATAACTCGAACTTTCTTCCCATCTATAATATTTTTACATCATTCGAGCTAGGATAAACCTCAGTCTAAACAAGCTCACTATGACTATGAAATGCTAAAAAAATTCAGACGAAACACTGCATTTCAGGAGCTTAAAAAGTAACTGAGTAAACTATAAAAAGCGGAAAAAGGAACAAGAGAAAACTGACCTCTTACCGAGCGCAAGCCGAGTGGAGAGCAACTTTAAGCCTCCAGCAAAACCAAAATCAGAGCTTCGACACTAGAGATGATAGTGAAAGAAAAAGAAGGAAGACGCTGGCTGCAAGGTCAACCCTGCACCAGTGCGTGCAGGGTGAGAAGAAAAGCTGGCCAAACTTCTTCCTTCTCGCAGAGGCTGGATTGTAGATGCTACTAAGGATTTGAGACTGGAGAGGAGTAGAGTGAGCGTGTCAGACTATAGAATGGCATGGAGGGTCATAGGGCCATGTTCTGACAGATGGCGAGCGCGTCGAGCAGCAGACGTGCATGGGCATTGACGATGGCCACAAATTTGAAGTAGCACCTGGAATGCTATGATAAGAAGAAGCTCTTGCAAACTGCCCTCTATTCATATCATTGTGGTAATCGATGAGTTCATCCTCTAGGACTGCAAGAGGAATGAGATAATAGAGATGACCGCCTACAAGCCGTGTGCTTCCTGGAAGTGGTCCATTGAAACTATCCATCCCAAGTGGGCGACCAATGGGCGCCTCGAATATCCCATGGTTTGGATGATTGATGAGTATTTCCTTCACACATAGAGGATGCCACAGCTTCACCAACTATCCGTTGACTTTCATTATCTTTATCCGACGACGACGATCGATTCCACCTCGAAGTAGCACGTTACCTGTCCTAGTCTTTTCTATATCCTATTTATTTTTACAGACAAATCAAGAGCTATATTCTATATTCTATCTATCTTATTCCTCCTATGCTATATCTACACACAGATGAAGACCGTATGTATATACAGAGAGAAACGAAGCGTTGATTAGGATGTCAATTTGATTTGGTGAATATAGTGAATAAGGAGAGTTTCTGACTAATTCATAGTCTATAAATTTAAAATAAAGCTCCTATAATGTGAGATTGAACAATTTGGATGTTGATTTTGGACTTAATATATCCACGCGACCAACTCCATGTGTAGTCGATTACTAATTAGATCTCTATCTTAGAGACCAGTCTCAAGACTTGGCTATCAAAGAGTAGAATATTTTATCGTAAGATGGAATTTTGGTAGTGAAACTTTATTTTATAGAGTGAAAGTTTAATAGGTATAATAGTAGAGATTAAGAGATATCTTATTAATCCCATCTCATTCGGGGCTACAGGTACTATAGGAATCAAGTTTTACTCATGCATTAGTTGTGAATTGAAATTACTGCCTTTTCATAATTTTAAACCAAAATCTCATAGAATTATGAAATTGTGTAATCTACTTGAATTATGTAATTTATTTTATTATATAATATAATTTAAGATTTTATTATTAAAATATGTTATATTTTAGAAAATTTTATAAGATCATGGAATGATGTTGTGTTTTTGTGTAGTTTATGAAAAAAAATTACGGAGTGTGTGGTGGTGTGGGTTTTTTCTTTTTACATTTAATTTGAGGAAAAAAATATATAATACAATTTATTTCAAGATAATTTATATGATTAAGTATAAGTATATATGGTTATGTTAATGAGACTTGCACCTAAGCCGGGGGTTATCTTTAAACCCTCTCAAGGGATAGACTCAACTCATATATATTTATAAGGAAGAGATAGATAGTACAACATATTTTAAGATAATCCATATAATTCAAGATAAACATACATTGTCATCTCAATGAGAGTTGATCTTGGGTGGGAGGTTATTAAACCCACTCAACCATCTGAAATACACTCGATATATAATATATATAATAGTATATATATTTATATATAATTTTTCAAATATAATAATAATAATTTTTTTAATTGTAGAAACCATATTCGAAAATAGATATGATGGAATAGAAGTGTGAAAACCTTATTTCAAACTAGACTTGATGGAATAGACACACATAATATAATTATCATATTATAGTAGTTTTTATTTGTATTGAGGAGTATATCTTGTTGTGTTCTTCATTATGATTCCTCGTTGATGACAAAAATATTTGAACTTGCTGGAACTGTATTCTCTGCATCTATCTAAACTGAGGACTTTTAAAGGTTTTCCACTCTGATTTTATGCTTCTACTTTGAATTCTTTGACCCTTGAGAATGTATCTGATTTATTTTTGAGAAAATACACCCATATATTCTTGTTATAATCATCAATGAAGGTAATAAAATAAATACTACCACTAATGGAATTTGTCTACATTGAGCCGCATATATCTGCATGGACTAGATCTAAAGGCTCTTTTGCTCTAGAGGAAGATGTGGGAAAGTTATCTCTTTTGTGCTTGGCTAGAACAAAATTTCACAATTACAATCTTTTTCATTCATAACAAGGAGACCAATTACCATTAAATGTTTCTAAAGCAAAATTAGACTCTTGAATGGGATGTGTCCATACCTATAAAGTCATAGTTGAGACTCATCTATTCTTGACACATTGTGGGCAAAAGATTGGAAAAGATTTTGACTTCTAAGAGTCAAAGGAAACATCTTATTCTTTTTTTTTTAACCTTTTTTATCAGTCTTCTATTTGGAGGTTTGTTATAGATATAACATGTGTTACCTTGGAATATTACATCATAACCATGTTCCGTTAATTGACCTACACTTATGAGGTTAAGCTTGATATGTAGAACATAATAAACATCATGTATATATTTCTACTCATTTTTTTTGTAAGAATAGGGACAATACATTTTCCTTCAACTTTAATACAGGAATGATCTCCGAGAGTAATTTATGATGTTATGGAAGCATCAAGTTAAGAAAGCGTATTTTTGTTACATGTCATATGATTGTTACAACCATTATCAAACAACCAAAGGTCCTTACTATGAGTGTCTTCAGATAGATGGCAAGAGAGAAACATTGTCTCAAAGGATTGTCCTTCATTGTTTGAGAGGTGGACACTACCTCTTTGTTGATCTAAGTGTTTTATTTTGCATTCATGTTCATAATGCCCAAATTTATTGCAGTAATAACATTGAACATTAGATTTGCTCCATGTTCTGCTTCTCTGTGTTTGGGTTTGTAGAGGTCTCCATTGCTCTGATGCATGATGATGTTATTATCTACCCCTACCTCGCTTGTTCTTGCCTCTATATCTTCTACCTCTGCCTCTACCAAGAGAGAGTTGTGCTTTGAAAGATTGTTCCATGGAATCTTCTGCCAAGTTGAGTCTTGTTTCGTGTGCCAATTGTGATCTAGTCAGTTGTTCTGCTAAGAAAGTTGTAAAATCTTTGGATTCCAGAATGGTTTTTACAACCATGTCATATTTCTTAGGTAATCTTTGAAGGAATTTTTCAACAATCTTTTGATCTATAAAGGTTTTACCAATGAGTTTGATCTAATTGAGTATTCCCATGACTCTAGTCATAAACTAATCCACATTCTCTATGTCACTCATCTTCATAGTTTCAAACTGAGCTCTTAATGTCTACAATTTAAGAGTCTTCACTATATGATTACGTTGATACAGAATTTTCAAAATATCCCAAGCTTCTTTTGTTGTTGATGTGCAGGTTATCTTGTCAAAGGTAGAGTCATCGACTGAGTTATGTATCCAACATTTGGCTCTGTGCTCTTTTTTTTTGAGTTCAATAACTACATTCCTCTAATTATTGGTTATAGTTGGCCATGCTTCTTGGGTTGGCTCTATATAGGTGTTCGGAAGTGTATCTCAAAACACTTGGGCTTGTAGAAACATCTTTATTCTTAAAGACCAAAACTCATAATTTTACCAAGCAAAATCGAGATTTATAAAAAAAACATACTAAAAAAATATTTTTCTCATGTGAATGTGTGCTCATTTTTACTATTCCATTTTCAAGGCTTAAAAAAATATCTTCAATAAAAAAATTAAACTCCTCTTTTTTAATATAAGAATTTTAACTTAAAAAACAAAAACAAATAAACAAAACCATGCGAAAATAACAAACCCATTTTGGAAATCTTGTGCTTTTTGGAAAAAAAAAGAAGAAAGAGCATACCATGAAAAACCTTGTACTTCCATATAAAACGTGATATTTCATGAATACGTCAAAACCCAATAATTAAAGAATCAAATAAAAACGTTTTGGGTTTTGTCGTTTATAAAACATAAAAGTGAAGCCTTTGAATCAAAAAAACGTGTAGCCTTTGAAACATTAAATCATTTAGACTTTGAAATTCGTTTGTTGTTTTGCACCTTGATAAAACGACTTATGCACCTTTGAAATTTTGACTTCGGTGAGCCCTTCATAAAACGTGTTATGCTCAAAAAAAAATTATGATTTGCGTAGCTTCGATGGGTTTTTATGGGCAATTTTACGCGCTCCTTCAACGCACGGTTGTGTCAATTTTGGACAGTTTCTTCTTGGTTGGTTGAGATGCCAAAGTGACGGAATTGGTTTTCAATTGGGTCTCTTCACAGTTGCATAATTGATGTATTGGTTTCGCATTTTTTTCGGTCGCTCTCACGCCCCTTGGTTTTTTTATGTGATCTTAAAAATATTTGAAGCATAATTTTTTGGTGGAGTCTCATGTGACTTAAACCTCTGATTTATAAAAAAAAAAAATGAGGAGAAATAATGTAGTTGAGATTGTTTTTTTCAATATTCAAAATAGTTAAACAGAATACATAGAAAACATCAACATTAAATAATTGGAGTGAAAATTGACTAAACTGAACCGATCATAAGATTTAGTAGGGAACAAGATTATTGGCTGGGTCATATTAGATATCTACGAGATCCAAATAGGTTGATCGTGGAAGAATGTGAATCAAGTGCGAGAAATTCAGCAATGTGAACTTCCCCATATCATAAAGGAGTTGTCTTTAGTGCGTTTTTTTAGACTATCGTAAAGGAGTTGGCTTTAGTGCTATTTTTTGGACTTTGGATGTCAGAATCTGGCAGAAACATTTGAGGTGAAATTTTGATTGGTGTTATTTAAATTGGTTTTTTCACTGTATATATGGATTCAACACCCTCAAAAACCCTTAAAGCGCTTCAATTATGCAAGAGTTACCCATCAAATTTGTAATTTCAATAAATCCCTCTCTAATTTAAAAAAATTACACTGCAAAATCCCACCATTTTTATTTTTTATTTTTTAAATCACACTAAAAACAACTTGCATCCTAAATGAGTGCATACTAAAAACAACTTGCTGCATCATAAACGAGTGCATACTAATTACCGAAATCGCAGCCATTTCAACATCAGGAAACTGCAACCCAAAAAGAGTTTATAGTTGCAACCGCATACATGTACGTAATTTGACAGTAAATGCATTTCTACATAAGAGCAAAATTAACGATGGAAAAAATGGAAAATCGATAAAGAAGTTCCTGAGCGTAATTGAAACATACATTCCCATCATTGGGAAAGTGTGCAGCGAAGTGAATCCCAACAATCTGATTACTTTGCTCATATCCATAAACTGATAGGGAAAGTGTGCAGCGAAGTGAATCCCAATAGTCTGATTACTTTGCTCATATCCATAAACATAACACTTGAAGGGACGTTCGTTATTTCATTTCCATTATGTACACGACAGAGGTCGTTTACGTAGAGCTTGAAAACTCCTCGGGGCCTTTTTTTTTATCTGAAGACCGGGAAGGTGGAGGTCGTTTATGAAGGTGGAGGTCATTTATGTAAGGCAAGAAAACTCTTCACTGGAATGTTTTTTTTTTTTTTTAAGTTTGGTAAGGATTATACCTTCAACATGTGTAATATATCATTTTGATTGGAGGTGGGGAATTGAACATTAACGGCAAAGAGTGTTTTAACAAAGCTAAAATGACTTCTAATGAAATGTTAAACAACATTATAAATGTAGTTTAATTTTGATATATATTTTGTTTTCTTCTTAATTTATAAGATTTTTAGTTAATTACATATGTTTTGGTTTTATGGTGTATAATGTTTAATTAATTTTATTTGAAATGTAGTAATAATTAGTTACAATTGTAAATTAAACTTGTGTAGTTTATAAAAAAGAATGTTGTAAAAATAATTATAAATATTAAATTTATTTATATACTTAATAATATAATTTCAATTAAAAAAAAATATAATCTCATGATAATCTATATCAATGAGTTAAATTCTATAGAAAAAAATATTACTAAAACGTTTGTGGAATAACCTGTGAGTTTTGATTAAAACCAATGTTTGGGACTTTTATGTGAGTCTATTTTGATGGGAACACACAAACTGATTCTGGAGAAGGTTTCGGGTGGATTAGTGTTGGGAATCAAAATGCAAGAATATATATAATGATAGATGTGGGGAATGTTGTGAAGTCATTTGGTAGAATTTTAATTATGATTTTTAATATAATTTATTAAGGTTTATTAAGATATAAATTAATTAAATTATGAGATAATAGTGTATGTTAATTTGATATTTGTGTAATATTTCTTTTTATTTGATTATTTATTAATAGTTATTTATGATAAGGGTTGTTGTCCAATCTCTCAAATCATAATAGATCTTCGAAAACTTCATTTTATAATAAATGTATAACAAACACTTATGTTCAATGATTAAGTTAAATTAATTAATCTAAGTGAATATTATTAATATAATTTACCTAAGTGAATATTTTTAATATAATTTATTAGGGTTATTTAAGAGATGAATTTAATTAAATTACGAGATAATTATATTATGCTAATTTGGTATGTGAAATAATATTTTGTTTTTACTGATAATTTATTAATTTTATGGTTTCTTATTAACATAACATTTATATAAAATTATATATTATTATTTATGATAAGGGTTGTAGTCAAATCTTTTAAATCATAATAGATATTGTTAAGAGTATTTTCGGCGAAATCACATAGATAATCATTTGTCGACGCGTTTCGAACCAACCAGTGTGGTTCATCGTCATAATAGATCCTTATCGAAACAACCAGTGTGGTTCATCGTCATAATATATCCTTAAAAACTTCATTTTATAATAACCTTATAAAAAACACTTATGTTTAATGATTAAGTTAAATTAATTAATCTAAGTGAATATTCTTACTATAATTTATCAGGGTAATTTAAGTGCATATTTTTAATATAATTTATTAGGGTTATTTAAGAGATGAATTTAATTAAATTAGGAGATAATTATTATATTAATTTGATATGTGAAATAATATTTCTTTTGAATTGATTATTTATTAATTTTATGGTTTTTATGGTTTTTATTAACATAACATTTATATATAATTATATATGATGTGGGATGTAGTTTTTGATAAAAAAAATATTTAGAAGTATAGTAGTGGAACTTCCCAAGTCAAAATCTTATACAAATTGAGGACCTTTTCTAAATACATGAAAGGTTTTTAAATACTAAAAATAAAAACTACTATCAAGAAAAATCGTTATAAGGTGTTCAAAGTGTAACATGAAAATCTTGGATTTGGTATAAAATTAGCAATGCGATGGCGATTGACTTTATTCATTGAATCGACCTCTTCTCTTGTGCTTGCAATTCACAGATTGCTAGCATTGGCTGAATTTCCGGAGCCTGGCTCATCCTAGAATGTAGCTGGACTGTGTAGGTGGCATCGAAGAGTTTGGGAACCATGCAGTTGACCGCATCAGACAGACATTTCATGGCCATTTGCTGGCTATGAGGCTTGACTAGAAAAAACCAAAATGCATCCCATGTCAAGTTTTGAACTTCTCTGATCTATTTTTCTATGCTTTCCAGCTTCTGTCTCCATTGATGTTCCAGTTCCTTTGCTTTGGGGAGTTTGCTTGGAGAGAAATCGGAAATCAAATTAGACATATATAAACTGCTATTTACTAATTCGATTACAACATTCATTGTAGCTTTGGCTCTATCCCTTTCGAATTTCATTAGCTGAGATTCCCATTCCGAAAATAGGATTTCCTTGTGCGATTCTTGTATTTTTGGCAGATTTGCAGCCATTCCTTCCTCTAAATTCTGCCAAGAGAGAAAGTTTGTTATTTTTTCATCTGCTTTCTCGAGTTCCAATCTCGTGTCAACTGCCTTGTCAATCAATGATGCAGAGATCTCGCACAATGGGTCGGCCAATGATATATTATGGGAAAGGGTGTTCAATTGTTGGGACAAGTCTTTGGTTATCTCCAAGGCTTCTTTTTCGAATTCCGTAACGTATGGATAACCCTTGTATTTTTCTATCTGTAATTGTAGTTGTGCAATTTAATCATCCTTGGCCTTCTTTTCTTGCTCCATCGCTATCTGAAGGATGCTTAGTTCTTGAGACAACTTCTGTTGCTTCTAAAGACCCTGCTTATAAATTTTGTGTTTCTCCAAATTCAACTGTTCTTTAAGTTGCTCATTTTGTTGCCTTTGTTTTGCTAGTTGTTGTTCTAGCTAATTAATATTTTGTTGTTCTTCTGCCAATTGCATCTCAAGCTCAGTGATCCTTTGATCTTTATCCTTGATTATTTGACTGAACTCTAAGGCTTTGTCCATTGTTTTCGTTGTGTAAGCCCCTGCATACTGAGATAATCTTGTTAAACCCTCAGAAGTATTGACTTCTGACTTCCATACCACATTCATGATTTCGTCATGAGGAGTTAAAAGAGGTGCTTGATCGGTTTTCTGCTTTTTCCTCTGTCTTTTAACTACAACCCTGTGCTTTGGATTGTAGAATACATCAAGGGGTGGTATTTCCTCTATTTTTAGTACAATCCCTTCTGTGGCATTTTTGGAAATGATTCTTATATCCTGCTAGATTTTGGGTGGGCCACTTGTCCCTTCAATCAGAACACTAATAAGCTCAAATTGTTGTTCTATGGGTGGTTTTGGTGTAGTGAGGTTTTGGGAGTCCTTTGGGCTTTTTATGATTTGCTTGAATTTCTCCCATTCCTTCATTAAAGTTGGATCAATATTTATATCAGTATGAAGGAACTCACTAGTTCCTTCCTTTGTCGTCTGCCTTTCAGAGCTCTTCTGCTTTTCAAGAATATTCTGGTTAGTTTTTCCTTCACTTTTCCCTTCATGTTGTAGCGTTGGGGGGGTATTTAATAAGTGCATTGGTAGAGTTTCCAACCTCCTTGTTCTGAACTGTAGAAATGATTCTACTCCCTCTGCTCCCAATTTGATTTTCGCAAGTAGTTTTACTTGAGAAAATAAGTCAGCAGAGGTGAACAAATCATCATAATCATCTTTCTTGCGTTCAAACTTGGCCATTTTGATATGAGAGGTGAAGTTATATGCTATTGATTTTGGATCATATTGCCTCTTTAGAATGGTTGCTAACATTAGTGCTTTTATTTTCTCTGCTTCTTTCTCTGCATGTTTGAAGTCATGGTGTGAAAGCACCACATGGGAGGGGGAATGAAGGCCACATTTTTTTTTTGGAGTCCTTTAGGTTTCTATACATCCCTGCTTCTGCGATTTGATAACCTATTTCCCTGGCAAATATTTTATCGGGAATGTATAAGGGGAGAACATGTGGAGCAACAGTGCTTCCAAAAAGTCTAAGGTAGCTGAAGTTTTCTTCACCAAACCAATTACCAATTTATGTTAAGATGATAGTGGCTTCATCGGATAACTGAGGAGCGAGTTTATTGAATATAGCATAATGAATAGGTAAATGAAAATCATGACAGATTCTATAAAGATGGTTTTTATAATGGGTTTTACACAATTCCTTATGATAGATGTGAATGGGGTTTGGGTCTTTTGGAGTCCATTTCCAACCTAGAATGGGGTAATTAGAATTGAAACAGATAGTGTCCATAATGTAGGCACTCATATAAAACGAGGGTATTACCCGGGTAGTCATGAACATGTTTTTTCTATAATCAAGGATATGGTTGGCCATTTTATCAAACAAAATGGTTGCCCAATCCTTGATATACAAATTAACTGTTATCTCCATTAAAGGAACCATTTAAATTGAAAACCTAGCGGAATCAGAGACTCCAAAGAGTCTACACATCATAGCACTAGCATAGCAGTAAGGAGATGCTAAGGAATCAATGGAATACATACTCGATGATTCATGCTTGTGTTTTTTTGGGTATTGCCTCCACTGCCTAATAGGATCCGATTCCACGTCATTTTCTTTGGCAAAGGCTTTGACAAATGTCTTGTTGTAATGCTTCTGCAGTTCCGCCAAATGGTACATCTTTTTTATATCTTCTGCTTTAAACGACCTGAGCATCCTTCCATCAGCCCTAAAAAATTCTTTGTCTGTACTGTTGATACTCTCGATTACCAATCTAACTAAGTCATTGTAGGGTAATGTTCTGGCATGGTTAGCTACTTTATGGAGAAAAGAGCTCGCCAACTCTTTGAGAGTATTTTCTGATTTCTGAGTGGAGTCAACTATTCCCTTTTCTTCTTCAATTTCTTCTAGCTCTTCAGCTTCCAATAAATTGTATATGCTTTCCCATGAAGCTCTGCTCAGGCCGACGTAGGTAGTATCACCTATCAAGACCTTATTTACTAGTTCCTCTTTCAGTAAGAGTAGAATCTTTACCTTCTTTGATTTCTTCGACATTTTTACTGAAATCGTGAATTCAAACTTTGCAAAGCAAACAGATAACCGAAACAGAGGAGAAAATATGTTCCAAGATAATGCACAATACAGAAGATTAACAACAAATAAGCACAATAAGTGATATGAATTTGATATATTATGTTACCATGGATAAAATCCTTGAAGGATTCGACCATAACTTCTTTATTAATGATTTCGGCAACTACTAATCATGATCATTAAATGCCATAATGATATGTCGCATCACACCTATCAATAACAGTTCTTTAGGGTAAATATTGTGACTTTCCTGATGAGCGATTAGCAATAATCGCATATGGCAGATTGATCGTCCCAACTTTATGCTTTAGCCATTTCCTTGGTATGGCCTTGATTGCAATAAAGAGTGAGTTGTCATAGGGAGGCGGGATAATGTTTAAGAAATCAATAAATCATTTATTTCTCATTTACTAATGATTTATGCTCTTAAAACCCACAAGCATTCGTTTAATCGTCCTATTTCCACTTTATTGAAAAGTACACCTTTATTTATCATGTTGAAATTGCATCGGCGGATCTCAAATGGGCATTCGTTATGTGTTTCGGGACCTTACAGATGCACGATTGTGATCGGCTTGTCGCATTAGCGAAGTTGTATGACCTCGTGGAATGTTTCCTTAAGAAATTTGTGATATGCGCTTTCCGATTGTGTTATCTCATTAGCAAATGCCAAAGGAAACGTTTAGTCCATCTTTTAGCCAAAGGATGTTCGTGATGCAATATTTTTCATTCATAGTTTATCTTATGACAAGGTTTTTGTTTCACGTTTACATTGGATCAAACCTCATCATAAGGATTTTCATGTATCATCTGGATTTTTTGCAAAATGCAATTATTATTGAAGTTATCCTAAAAGCAAAAAGACTTATTATTTAGAACTATTGTTTTTAGCTAAGTTTATTAAAAAAGGGACCCATTTCTTGTTAAAAGTTTTATGTAAAAACTTTGAAATGGGGAGGGTTGTTGTATAGTACAACAGTTTTCTAATTTTTTTTCCCTTGGGTTTATTACTTCCCAATGGTTTATAATATCAAATTATTGGTTTGCTTTGTTCTTCAACTTTTTAATATTAATAATTCCTTGAGTTTATAATCCCTTGAGGTTTATTGTTAATCCTTTGGGTTTATTATATCAATCCCTTGGGTTCATTATTCCCTTCGGTTTATATTATTAGTCCTTTTTGATTAATAATATTGCATTAGGTTCATAATCGCTTGGGGTTTTAGTATTAATCCCTTGGGTTTATAATATCAATCGTTCAAGTTTATTATTCGCGAGTCAAACATGGTTTATTATAATGTTGACGATGGCCCAACATGGAATTGTGATAGGAATTGTCTCAATATGAAAATCAATGATGATCGATCATGTTTATTTTAATGTTTTTAATATTAGTCCCTTGGATTTAGTATTATTCCCTTGGGTTCAAAATCCCTTGGGGTCTTAGTATTATCGCTTCGTTTTATTATTCCTTTGGGTTTCTGATATTAATCAAAAGGGTTTATTATTCCCTTAGGTTTATAATATCGATCATGGTAAACCATGGTTGCTTCTCGCATTCTCACAATGATTGGCTCACCATCAAACTAAATCATGTTTATTTTGATGTTTGTAGTTTTTAGTATTAATCCCTTGGGTTTATTGTTCAATGGGGTTCTAGTATTAATCCCTTGGGTTTATTGTTCATTTGGGTTTATAATATCAATCCCTTGGGTTCATTATTCCGTTTGGTTTACAATATCAATCATTGTAGTATTTACATTTGGGTTTACCATTGTTGGGTTTATAGTATTAGGCCCTTTGGTTTAATATTATTCCATTGGGTTCATAATCCCTTGGGGTTTTAGTATTAATCCCTTGGGTTTATTGTTCATTTGGGTTTATAATATCAATCACTTGGGTTCATTATTCCATTTGGTTTATAATATCAATCATTGTAAACCATTTCCGATCATAGCCAAACGTGGTCAATCATATTTGAATGTCGCATTGTGACAAGAATTGTCTCACCATCAAAATAAACCATGTTTTTATTGTTTGTAGTATTTATGTTTGGGTTTATAATAATAGTCCCATGCTTCAATGTTGTTGGGTGTATAGTGTTAGGCCCTTTGGTTTAATATTATTTCATTGGGTTCATAATCACTTGGGTTTTTAGTATTAATCCCTTAGGTTTATTGTTCATTAGGGTTTTAGTATTAATCCCTTGGGTTTATTGTTCATTTGGGTTTATGATATTAATCCCTTGGGTTCAATATTTCGTTTGGTTTATAATATCAATCATTGTAAACCATTGCCCCTTGGGTTTATTATAGCAATACCTCGAGTTTATTATTCCCTTGAGTTTATAATCCATTGAGCTTTTATTATTAATACCTTGGGTTTATTGTTCATTGGGGTTTTAGTATTAATCTCTTAGGTTTATTGTTCATTTGGGTTTATGATATCAATCCCTTGGGTTCATTATTCTGTTTGGTTTATAAATCAATCATTGTAAACCATTACCCCTTGGGTTTATTATTCCCTTGGGTTTATAATACCTTGGGCTTTTAGTATTAATCCCTTGGATTTATTATTCATTGGGGTTTTAGTATTAATCCCTTAGGTTTATTGTTCGTTTGGGTTTATGATATAAATCCCTTGGGTTCATTATTCTGTTTGGTTTATAATATCAATCATTGTAAGCCATTGCCCCTTAGGTTTATTATTCCTTTGGGTTTATTATATCAATACCTTGGGTTTATAATCCCTTGGGCTTTTAGTATTAATCCCTTCGGTTTATTGTTCATTGGGGTTTAGTATTAATCCCTTGGGTTTATTGGTCATTTGGGTTTATGATATCAATCCTGTTTGGGTTCATTATTCGTTTTGGTTTATAATATCAATCATTGTAGACCATTTCCCCTTGGGTTTATTATATCAATACCTTGGGTTTATTATTCCCTTGGCCCTTTAGTATTAATCCCTTGGGTTTATTGTTCATTCAAGTTTTAGTATTAATCCCTTGGGTTTATTGTTCATTTGGGTTTATGAAATATATCACTTAGGTTCATTATTCCGTTTGGTTTACAATATCAATCATTGTAAACCATTGCCCCTTAGGTTTATTATTCATTTGGGTTTACTATATCAATACCTTGGGTTTATTATTCCCTTGGGCTTTTAGTATTAATCCCTTGGATTTATTATTCATTGGGGTTTTAGTATTAATCCCTTAGGTTTATTGCTTATTTGGGTTTATGATATCAATCCCTTGGGTTCATCATTCTGTTTGGTTCATAATATCAATCATTGTAAACCATTGCCCCTTGGGTTTGTTACTCCTTTAGGTTTATTATATCAATATCTTGGGTTTATTATTCCCTTTTGTTTATATTCCCTTGGGCTTTTAGTATTAATATCTTGGGTTTATTGTTCATTAGGGTTTAGTATTAATTCCCTGGGTTTATTGTTCATTTGGGTTTATGATATCAATCCCTTGGGTTCATTATTGCATTTGGTTTATAAATAGTCCCTTTGTAAACCATTTCCAATCATAGCCAAACATGGTCAATCATTTTCATAAACCCTTGGGGTCTTTTCCCACTTTTAATATTGTTAGCATGATTGTCAAGGCATACCTCTCATCGCAATCAGCAATCAGCGTTTCCCTAGATCTATATATATATATATATTTAATATATATATATGGACGGACCCCGCCACAATCATGACGTAATACTAGGCTTTCAAGTCCAGCCAACCCACATTGCAATCGGCAATCGACGTTTCCCCATATATATATACATTATATCGTTGATATGACGGACCCACCACAGTTATGAAATGTAATACATAGGCTTTCATGTCTGGCCTACCCATATCGCAATCGGCAATACTTTCTATTATAATCTCTTTATAATTGAAATATATAAAATGCGCAATCATAAAATGACTTTTCGACCTGATGGACCTAATGGGACTTACAACCATAATGAATATACCTTTCGAGTCCAGCCCGTGATAGGAAATCGCAATCACTGATCATTGAATGCACGAACATACTTATTCAACGTTTTCTGGAGCCGTCGTGTTGTTAAAACATAACGTAAATATGTTACAGGTCCATCTTACCCATATCGAAATCAACAATTGACGTTTCCCCCACATATATTATATATAAATATATATATTAATATATATATATATATATCATTGATATTACGAACCCGCCACAAGTTATGAAACGTAATACATAGGCTTTTAGGTACGGTCTACCCATATCGCAATCGGCAATCATTTCTATTATAATCTCTTTATAATTGAAATATATAAAATGCACAATCATAAAAAGATTTTTCGACCCACCGGACCTAACGAGACTTACAGCCATAATGAATATACCTTTCGGGTCTGGCCCATGATTGCAAATCGCAATTGTTGATCATTAAATGCACCAACGTAAGCATTCAACGTTTTACGGAGCCATCGAGCTGTTAAAACATAACGTAAATATGTTTGTGGTTCACCTTACCCATATTGCAATAAAAAATCATTGAATGCACCCACATACGTATTCAGCACCTTACGGACCCACTGGACTTTTAAACATTACATAAATATGTTTCAGGTCCGCCACCATTAATCACAATTGGCAATCTTTATATATGTAGATACATATAACTACAGACCTGTCGGGACTTTACAACAAAATATAAATGCGTTTTGGGTCCGCGCTGCTCGTCGCAATTGGGAATCGGTGATTCCTGTGGTAATAAGTTGCCCGCTGCACTTTTACGATTGAGATTTATTTGCATTAGTATTATATATATATAATATATATATATATATATATATAGTATTATATAATTATATATATAGGGGACATCCATATAACTTCTTATATTATGAGTTTGATTTAAATTCTTGGTATATTTATTATAATATTAAGATCAATATTATTATTATTAGAATTTGGTTAATAATTTCTTTATAATTTTTATATTATTAGATTAATTCAAATAATATAATGATATCTAATATTATTAATAATCCTATATAGTTTTTTTTATAATTAGTTATGTAATAATACCTAAACCTCTTTTGAAAATATTTATATAGTTTATTAAATGGATAGCAAATATCATATAATTAATCGTCTATGTAATAAAGGCTAAGATAAATGTTAAAATTACTAATATTATTATGATTTATATTATTATTATAAATAATATTAATATAATATAAATATTAATATGACAAAAATTAGTTGCTATTATTTGTATAGTTATTGAATTATCATAAATAAATAATATAATTCGGTGTAAAAGTTGGTTTCTTATTATAATAATATAGTTATAAGACATAATATTGAAAATTATATTATTATTAATGATAATAATTAATAATTGGTATATTAATAATAATAATAATAATATATTATATTATTAGGTTATTTAATAATATAAAATAAGTTTAATATTATTATGAAGCTATTCTTATTATTAATTAATATTATTAAGGAGTTCATATAGATTATTAATAATATTAATATATAAATTTTATACAATGATATATATAAATAATTTGGTTGTTAATATTTATATTGTTATTAATAATCCTAAATACCCATAACAATTATTAATGTGGTTGATATAAGCCTATCGACATATATTAACCACATTAGAAAATGTGGTTGATATATACACTTGATATATGTCTATCCGCGTATATCAACCATATTTAGCCTGGTACATATGGTTGTATTAATTATATATGATGTGGGATGTAGTCGGTAATAATTACTTATATCAAAGCTACTATGTATTATTTTAATCTTTTTATCTAAACTATTTTCTAATAACTTTTATCTTTAACCAATAATGTAAAATCCTAATGAGTTGAAAATGGACTCAAATGGAAGTCAAAGACTATATTTTGTTGAAATTATACTTTCAACCTCAGTGAACAGTTGAATAGCAGCAATTGTCGTTTATTTGTCTTGATTCGACACCCCACATTTATTCCTGTTCTTTTAAGCCACCGCCATTACCGTCTTTTCACCATTTAATTATTTTTTTGTTCCCGAAGGAGGAAGATCAGATCCAGCGTTGCGCCATTACTTCTAAACAACCGTATTAATGAGCAGAATCGCTGAAAGTGAAAAGAACCAGCCTCGAGCCGACCGCAGCATTTATCAGTTATGGGTTTCCACACAATCGACTCAAGAAGCACATCAGAATGTTAGAAAGATCAGATTTCGTTCATTATGAACATCAAATTGCAGTAGAGACTCTGTTAGAGAGTTGAAGCAGTTGATGGATTGTTATGACCCCTAATGCGCTATATATGTGTAGACACAGCAGTGTAGATGTGTGAAAAAAAAGAGAGAGAGCAAAGGAGAGCACGCAGCAGCGTGAAGAAAAATGCTTCCAGAATAGTGAAATGCACAGCAGTGCAGATTTGAATGTAATTTGTTTTGTGATTGTTTGCTGTGAGAGAGGGTAGAAACGCAGCAGCACAGTTTCTGTTGTTTGCATCTGAAATGCAAGTAAGGCACTACAGCAGTGTGATTGTAATCAATGAAGGGAAGCACGCAGCAACGTGAACATAGTTTTCTGTTCGTGAATATGGAAACGCAGCACACAACAGTATGAATATGTTTTAGTTGTTTTATGCACAGGAGTGCAGTGATAGATAGAGTTGTAGAGACAACAGTGCTGAGTCAGAGTTTTTGTAATGGAATATGCAGCAGCATAAATGTATTGAAATTTTACACACAGCAGTGTAAAATTTCAAAGCAGAGACAGAGTAAATTTATTTGTGTGGAACTGAAGCGTTCCTTGGAGAATCCCTCTGTTAAGAGGAAGATGTTTTTGAGCATAAACAGTTGGTGAATCCCTCTGTTAAGAGGAGGATGCTTTTCAGCATAGACAGTTGTGAAATCCCTCTGTCAAGAGGAAGATGTTTTTCAGCATAGACTGGTGAATCCCTCTGGATAAGAGGAAGATGCTCTTCAGCATAATCTCTTGTGAAAATCCCTCTATGTGAGGAAGATGTTTTTGTAACACTTGGCTTATTGTTAATGAGTACAAGTTTTTGCGTGTGTTGCTAAAACACCGTAAGTCGAAAATAGTCTTGACGTCAAAACAGAGTGTTGCTGAAACACCGTAAGTCAAAAATAGTCTTGACGTCAAAACACCGTTGCTGAAACACCACGATCAGCAACTGACGAAATTACATTGCCAAAACACCAGTTTCAGCAAAGCGATTTTTTTTTCTATTTTCGCTGTGTTAAAATAGAGCATTGTTCTGTTTTGTTCGTTTGTTCTGGAATTATCAGAAATTCTCAAAAACAGAGTATCACTCTTTGTTCATATGTTTTGTTTGTTTCGGAATTTATCAGAAATTTCCCAACAGTGCATTTTTCCACTGTATTTTGTTTGGAATGGCCAGAACAGATTTAAAATGGGAGCTAGTTAAATTTAGGTCACCTTTAATTGTCTCTTTAAAATATTACTAAATTACACTATTACGATATATCATATAACTTAAACCTATACTTTCCAACTTCATTGGTGACGAGGATAAATTGC
>APFE031178071.1:7700-62897 GCA_000404065.3 Pinus taeda | reverse complement strand
TGTTGGATATGGTGATGGGACTAAGGGATACAGATTGTGGGATCCTACTACTCACAAGATCATCATTAACAGAGATGTTAAATTTAATGAATCTTCACTTGAAAATTCAGATGTAGATGATAAATTGAAACAGGATAATGTACCTAAGCTTCAACACATTCAGTTTGAAACCAGTTCAAATACTGATGATAGTCAAGATGAACAAGTTTCAGATGCAGGTCATGAACAAGTTTCAGATACAGATCATGAACATGTTTCAGATGCAGATCATGAAGAAATTCCTACAGATAATAATCAGCAAATTGTGGAAGTACCAGAAACATCTTTAAGGAGGTCCACAAGAATCAAATATCCTCCTAAAAGATATGATGATTATGTTACTTCAGTTGCTTTAACCGCTAATGATGATGAACCTTTATGCTATTAGGAAGCTGTAGAAGGTTCTAAAAGTGAAAAGTGGAAAGAAGCTATGAAGGACGAGATGATGGCATTAGTCAAGAATGGCACATGGGATCTGGTAGAACTTCCTAAAGACAGAAAAACTGTGGGATGTACATGGGTTTACAAATTGAAAAGGGGTGTTGATGATACAGAGGACAGGTACAAAGCAAGGCTGGTCGCAAAAGGTTTTTCTTAGAAAGCAGGCATTGATTTTCATGAGATATTTTCACCAGTTGTAAATATTGTTTCAATTCGAATTGTATTAGCATTAGTTGCTTTACTTGATTTAGAATTACAGCAACTAGATGTTAAAACTACATTTTTACATGGAGATTTAGATGAGGAGATTTACATGGAACAATCGGAAGGGTTTGTTCAAAATCGCAACAAGAAATTTGTCTACAGGCTCAAGAAATCATTGTATGGTTTGAAGCAGTCGCCTCGACAATGGTACAAGAAATTTGATTCTTTCATGATGAGTCAAAACTATATAAGAAGTGAATATGATCATTGTGTTTACTTTAAGAAATTAAGTAATGGCATGTTCATTATCTTAGTGTTGTATGTTGACGATATGCTTTGAGCAAGCAAAAGCATAACAAAGATCAACAGGTTAAAGGCTCAGATGGTTAGGACATTTGATATGAAAGATCTAGGAGCAGCAAGACAGATTTTGGGCATGGAGATTTTCAGAGACAGGAGCAATGGTAGGTTGTGGCTATCACAACAAAAGGATATTGAGAAAATACTCTTGAGGTTTGGTATGAGCAATGTGAAGCCTATTTCAGTCCCTTTAGCTTCCCACTTTAAGCTTTTTTCAAGTTTATGTCCTAATATAAATGAAGAAAAAGAATATATGTCTCGAATTCCATATGCAAATGTAGTAGGTTGTTTGATGTATGCGATGGTTTGTACTCAACCAGATATTTGACATGTAGTTGGGGTTGTCAGCAGGTATATGGCAAATCCAGGAAAATAACACTGGTCAGCAGTGAAATGGGTGCTTCAGTATCTAAGAGGCACAAGTGATTATTGTATCACTTATAACAGGAGTAGTGAGTTTGTTTGTGGATATGTTGATTCTGATTTTACAGGTGATTTGGATAAGAGAAGGTCAACATCAGGGTATGTCTTTACTCTTGCAGGTGGAGCTATAAGCTGGATGTCAAATCTACAAAACATTGTTGCTTTATCCACTACTGAAGCAGAATACATAGCTGCTTCACATGCTTGCAAATAAGTGATTTCGTTGAAAGGTTTGTTTGGTGAGTTTGGTAGGTTACAGGACAACATCAAGTTATTTTGTGATAGTCAAAGTGCAATTCATTTGGCTAAGAATCCGACCTATCATAGTAAATGAAAGCCTATACCTATCAAGTACCATTTTGTAAGACAAGTTATCATTGAAAGGGGAGTCTCTCTTGAAAAATTGCATACAAAGGAAAACTGTGCAGACATGTTCACGAAACCAGTTTTGTTAGAGAAGCTATGATGGTGTCTCGCTTCTCTTGGCTTGCAAAAAAGATAAAATAATAATGGAACAGGGTATCAGGCTAATTGTTGTCAAGGTGGAGATTGTTGAGATTTTCTATTAATTAAATTTGGAAAAAATCTCATGAATGTGACAACAATAGGATTTGTTGCTAAATTAACTCCATTTATTCCTGAGGAGGAGTTATTGCATCCTATATTTGTTGTGAGAGAATTTATAATTCAGTTTTCTACTCCCATCTATAAAAATGTAAGCTCATAGAGGATACATGTGATGAAAAGATGTGCAAATCTGTTGTTGTAATCTCATGTTGAGTAATAAAATTGCCGATGCCTATGTTTGGTGGATGTAGCCCAAATTGGTTGGGTGAGCCAAATCAAAATCTCTGTGTTTTTTCATGGTTGAACGTTGTGTGTCTTATTTGTTTTTAAATTTCTACTGCGTTAACTCTAACAAAAACTAGCTACATTTCCATTAACGATAGCTTTATTTTTACCATAATTTCCAGCAAAATGTTGTTGAACTTTATATTGTATCAAAGGTATTTTAAGCAGCTCAAATAGTGAGATTTTAGCATTTTGTTTCTTCCATTCTTCGAATGGATTTTACTACAAATTTAAAAATAATTTTATGAGTATTCCATGGTTGTTGCATGTGTTGTATTGGTGTTGGTTGGTAATGATTGAATCGGGATCATCTTCAAATAATATCTCTGAAAAATTACCCATGGTAGAGGGTGGTTGATTATCATCTTCATCAATATCATTTTCAACCTCTATGTAGTTATAAGACTTTAATAGTAAGGCCTTCATCTGGGGGAACATGTTTTCTTGGAAATAGATTCCTGTAAGGATTTTTGAAATTTGTCCTATTAGGAGTACCTTCTGCTAATTTTTTCTGTAACTTCGAATTTGTCACAATCGACAACTAACATTGTTTTAGATGACTGTCGTCTGGAAATATTTTATACACAGATCAAGAGTTGTATTTGTGGAGGTTGGTCGTTACACCAAAACCCGCAAGTTGTGGTAAACATTACAACCCAGTAACTAGGATCCCCAGGGTGGAAATTAGGGATTCTATAGAGGTGCGGTGATTTTTCCAACACCCCCCCTCAAACACAGCTCGGGGAAATCGAACCTGGGTCCAAGCTCTGATACCATGTGGAGGTTTGTCGTTACACCAAAACCTGCAGGTGTTGGTAAACATTACAAGCCAGTAACTAGGATCCCCAGGGTGGAAATTACGGATTCTATAGAGGTGCGGTGATTCTTCCAACACCCCCCCTCAAACGCATCTCGGGGGAATCGAACCTGGGTCCAAGCTCTGATACCATGTGGAGGTTTGTCGTTACACCAAAACCCGCAAGTGTTGGTAAACATTACAAGCCAGTAACTAGGATCCCCAGGGTGGAAATTACGAATTCTATAGAGATGCGGTGATTCTTCCAACAATATTCTATATTCTATTCTTCATATTCCTCGTATGCTTTGTATATATTTTGATACACAGACGAAGAGTTGTATGGATCTTTCGAGAGAGAATAGAAGGGTTAATTAGAGAGGGCATTCAGAGGTTGATTTGAATTGGTGGCCAAGGCTTCTATACAGAATACAGCGAACAAGAATGACATGTAGGTTTATGACTTATTATTGGTCCAATTTTTTAAAATAAATCTCCCATTCTACCCTATTAATCAATTTGGACGTATTTTTTGGATAACTCGACATGATGGTTGATTGTTGACTCAATCTAGTTCATCTTACTGCTCATATAGCTAAACATGTGAATATTTTGACGATGAATATTTTACGGTAACTTATCATATAGGTAGAGAATTAATAATAGACCTTTTATTTTATTTTATTTTCACAGGGATTTATTGAGTGTAAAAAGGAATTAAATTTATTTGGTTTATCTTTTTATCCATTTTTAATTCAATAAAGATTCAATTCTTTATTTATTTATTTTTGTCTTTTATTAATTTATTTAATGTTTTTTAACCATTATATTACTTTTGATTTAATCTCTTCATTTAATTTATTGATTTCATTGTTTTCCTCTGATAGCTATTTGTTTACCTTTATTATTAAAGGAATTTTTAGAGTTCATTTTTATGCTTATGGAGTGTCTATGGGAAATATTGGACAAACTTAATCCTCTACAGAGTGCTCTTCCAGAAATTCCCATAATAAGAATTAAATTTGTTTAAATGGCATGGTGACCAAAATCAATAACAATGTGTAAAAAAAACACAGTGAGTTGAATTGACATGCCCAATTTTTAATACATGTTTACATTATGGAGTTGGAAATGTCGGAAGCAATGTTTCCATGTCATTTACAGGTTGGAATTGTGAAACTCAATGTGTCAATCTAGAAGCTATTGATTCCTATGTTACGAGTTGCAATTGTGATCTATATGTGTCGAAGTTAGTGATTTATGTCTTATATATTTGTAACTCTTGTGATCAATAAAGATATGAAAGAGGGAGTTTGATGTTGTCTGTAATCTCTCTACTGTCGATATCAATTTCTAACATGGTATTAGAGCATGTTCTTGCAAGAAGGCTAGGAAGATGTGAGAGAGACCTGAGTTTATTGTTATGTAAATAGATTAAGGTAGGAGAAATTGTTGTGTGGAGATTCATTTAATGTTTTGATTTTATCTCTCTATGTTTAGGTATGTGTGCGTGTGAGTTGTATAAATAAGAAGTTGGGAATTATGTTTCAAAAAGAAGAGGGTCGCAATGTTGTCCTTGTTGTCGTAGGAAAAATATTGTGTGGGAAAAGGTGTGAGAGTCGTGATTTTATTTTATTTGCTACAAGTAGTTGTAGTGACTGATGTATTGTAGATTCTCCACGACATATACGAGATCGTTCTTGAAGTTAGATCTATCAATAAAAATGAGAGTTGGGTTGCCTTTTTCTTCTCAAATGAGAGTAATAGGAAAACCATGTAGAATATCGTGGAATCTACCCACTAGACAAAATTTGGGTGTAGAGATCCAGTTGTAATTGTTACATGGTGAAAGATTTTAATGGGTCAAGGATGCTTGGGTGTCACAGTAAGTGAACTAGTGAGTGAAATATTTTGTAGAGTGGACATGAAGCCCCATAATTTCTGGAGAAAACATGGATCATGGAAGAGCTCCAACATTATCGATGGAAAAAGAGTCTAAGTAATCTAGGAGTCAGATCCATCCATCGTTAAATATTTGTAGTTTGTCGTGAAAGAGACTCTTCATCTTTATCTTGTTGCCCTTTTTCTCTTTTCTCACATGGCGAAGGAGGTGTGCATAGTTCGAGGGTATCATGTGCCTGCAAACACCCAATTTTTTGACCCTGCAGAGTTGGAGCGTCCCTTGGAATTTGTGCAGGAAAGGTTTGTGAATTCTTTCAACCCTTACATGACTGAGCATTCAAGGAGAAGGCTACAATGACATTAATCTTAAAGCAAAGTCAATTTCGCATAAAAAAAAAGATTGTTCACTGAGGAATTTGATATAAATTTGAGTAAAAATTGAATTTTAGCCTTTGTATGGTGGAATTATTGGAGAGGTGAACAAAGAATCCTCAAATTAGTGGTTCAAAATTGGAATTGGATCGCAAAGAGAGATGCATTTGTTATAATGTTAATGGGATTATTGTTAAGTATGAAGCCAAATTCATGAATCACATGCAGGATTCTAGATCCTTCTACACCACCATTAGTTTCTAGATCTCTAGGATTCTAGATCCTTCTACAACACCATTAGTTTCTAGATCTCTAGGATTCTAGATCCTTCTACACTACCATTAGTTTCTAGATCTCCAGGATTCTAGATCCTTCTACACCGTCATTAGTTTCTAGATCTCCATCTGAATCACATACATGATTCTAGATCCTTCTTCTGCCTCTATAAATTTGTAATTTCTTTGGCTAGGGATTGCAAGCCAAGGCCCAAGCCTGTTATGTAATGCTAAGTGATTTCTGTTCTCCAGTGATTGTTTTATCTATTCCATTGTTTCTAACTGAGTAATCTTGTTGTTTCTCCATTTGTCTCTCTGTGAATTATTCTTTGCTATTTTTGTCTAAGTCTCTGAGTATGAATATGATGTGTGTTATTTATGCTCTGATCTATCAACTCGTATCAAAGCTAGGGTCGAATATCCACTATGCAAGCCACTTAGTGCCATCGCCTTACTCTGGCAACATTCATTAAAATGTTGGCTATTACCTTTGGAGCTGTTGAAGGATCTGTCTACGAAATCAGAAATCACTGCAAAGAAGAGAGTCCAGGAGAAGGATTTTTCTAGGAAATAGGTGAGGAACGCTGGAACTAAAAGACAATTGCTGCAAGAAAAACAAGGTCGTGGACGTATGTTGAAACGTGTTGCTGGAGTTTGAAATGTGCAGATCCGTGGAGATTGGAGTTGAAACGTGGTGTTTATAAGTTTTTTTTTACATCAAGCTTGCATGTATACTTCAATTATTTTCTCAAACCATCATATGTATGTGTGAAATATGAAAAGGTTAAAACATTATATATGTTTTTAATATTATTATGAAACATATATAATTATATGTTGGAATTTTGAAAAGTGTATTTTAAAAGGAGCAGGAATTTTAGAAAGGCTATTTTAAAAGGAGGAAGGTCATTATTACTAACTTTTAAAGAGTAATAATTGTAGTTTTATTTTTAAGTGGAGTTTTTGTGTTTTGGGGCGTGAATTTAATTGAAAATGGAGATAGCAGTTACAGATATGGAGAAGTTGAGTGAGGCTAATTTTTCCCTATGGAAATCACAGATTGAGGATATATTGATTTTAAAGGATCAGTATTTTCCGATTGAGGGCACAACAAAGAAACCTTAATCGATGAAAAATGAAGAGTGGAATAAGCTAGATAGAAAGGTGATTGCAACAATCCACCCATATTTAGCAAAGAATGTTTATTTCAATGTGTCTGGTGAAAAGACGACAGAAGGATTATGGAAGAAGCTCTATGATCTATATGAGAAGAACACGACATCAAACAAAGTGTTCTTGATGAAGAAGCTTTATAATCTCAAAATGAAGGAAGGTGCTTCAATTGCTGAGCACTTGATTGCATTTAATATTATTACTAATCAACTTGCCTCTGTTAAAATCATTTTAGATGATGAGATTAGAGCCATTTTGCTAATGTGTTCTATGCCAGACAGTTGGGAAAATCTAATTGTAGCTATGAGCACTTCATCACCTACAGGGACCCTAAAGTTTGATGATGTCAGTAGCAGTTTAATGAATGAGGAGTTGCGACACAAGTCAATTGTGGAAAACCATGGTGGAGAGGCTCTAGCTCTAGCTGATTGTGGTAGGATAATGGATCAAGGCTGGCAAGGGTGATCAAGATCGAGAGGCCGATCAAAATCAAGGAGAGGCAGGATCATATGCTTTCATTATGGCAAACCGGGCACATGAAGAAAGAATGTTTATTTTGGAAGAAAGGACAAAAGGATTAGAGACCATCCAGTACAAATCACAAGTCATCCAACACAAATGAAGGTGAGACTATTGTTGTAGCCACAAATGGTGATGTGTTGTTTACTGTTTCAGTAGAGGATGCATGTGTATATACATCTAGCAGTAGCTTTCATTGGATCTTTGACTATGGGGCATCTCACCATGTAACCCCATGCAAAGATAGTTTTGTTTCATATGATCTTGGTGATTATGGTAAAGTACATTTGGGGAATAATCATTTTTGCAGTATTGTTGGAGTGGGAGATGTCCAAATCAAGATGAAAGATGGACAAGATATATTTTCGAAACAGGTTAGGCATGTACCATAAATGCGCATGAGTTTATTCTCTATGGGACAACTGGATGATGAAGGCTATTCCACAAGCTTTGTAAAAGGAGGATGGAAAATTAGAAAAGGAGGATTGGTCGTGGCCAAAGGACCCAAGATAGGAACATTATACACATTGAAGACACTAATAGGAAAATCAAATTTGGTTGTTGTCACAAAAGAAGGAAATTTAGCAGATCTGTGGTATAAGTGTTTGGGTCACAAGAGCAAGAAGGGCTTAAAAATCCTTGTTGGTAAAAATTTATTGCCAGATTTGAAATCCTACAATCTTGATCTTTGTGAGAATTGTATATATGGTAGACAAAGAAGGGTTTCATTCCTTAGAGGTGGCCATGAAAGAAAGAAAAATGTGTTAGAATTGGTACACTCAGATGTGTTTGGGCCTGTTAACATCAAATCATTAGGAGGAGTGTCATATTTTGTAACATTTATAGATGATGCATCCAGGAAGGTTTGGGCATATCCTATGAAAATTAAAAGTGAAGTGTTTGGAATATTTCAAAATTTTTATGTTGTTGTTGAAAGAGAGACTAACAAATTGCTCAAGTATTTAAGAATGGATAATGGTGGAGAATATTGCTCAAATGAATTTAAGGAATATTGTAATAAGTTTGGCATAAAGCATGAGAAGACTGTGCCTAGTACTCCTCAACAAAATGGTGTCGCAGAAAGGATGAATCGCACCATTATGGAAAAGGTGTGAAGTATGCTGTCCAATTTTGGTTTGGAGAAGAATTTTTGGGCTAAAGCAGTCAGGACCGCTTGCTACCTCATAAATTGATCTCCAACTACAACCTTGGATGGCAATATCCTTGAAGAAGTTTGGAATAGTAAGAATTTGAATTATTCTCACTTGAAAATCTTTGGATGTGAACCATTTGTACATATTCCCAAAGAACGTAGAACTAAGCTAGGTGATAAATCCATGAAATGCATTTTTTTGGGATATGCAAATGAAGATTTTGGTTATCGTCTATGGGATCCTGTCAAACATAAAATTATTAGAAGAAGGGATGTTATATTTAATGAGTCATAAATGTTCAAGAGGATTGTAGGTGAGTTGGAGGTCAAGAAGGTTATTGATAGGTTTGAAGAGCAGCAGGAAAACATACCACCAATACAAGAAAATGAACAGCAAATTCAAGAGCATGAAGAACAACAAGTGGAAAATGATGAACAACAACAAGAAGGAATCTTGTAGGAACCTTTACAGGAGATTCAACCTGATAATGCACCACCACAGTTGGTTCACAGATCTTCTAGGCCTCATAAGCCTTCACAAATGTATCCTCCTTTAAACTATATTTTGTTGACTGGTGAAGGTGAGCCTAGTTGTTTTCAAGAAGCCTGTAAAGTTGAGCACAATGAGGCATGGAAGAAAGCAATGGAAGAAGAAATGAACTCTTTGCTGGAAAATAAAACTTGGGAGTCGGTAAACCTCCCAAAAGGTAGAAAGGTTCTACAAAACAAATGGATTTACAGGATTAAGCATGAAGGTGACGAAAAGAAGGAGAGGTATAAAGAAAGGCTGGTGGTGAAAGTTTTGCCCAAAAATAAGGTATTGACTTCACTGAAATTTTCTCACCTGTTGTTAAAATGTCATCCATTAGAGTCATTCTTGGTCTAGTTGCTACTTTAGACTTAGAATGTGAATAGTTAGATGTAAAAACGGCTTTCCTTCATGGTGAATTGGAGGAAGAAATTTATAGGGAGCAGCCAGAAGGCTTCATAGAAAAAGGCAAAGAATGCCTTGTTTGTAGGTTGAAGAAGAGTCTCTATGGGTTGAAATAGGCACCTCGACAATGGTAAAAGAAATTTAATTCATTCATGTTGGAACATGGTTTTCAGAGGTTGGAAGCTGACCATTGTGTCTATATTAAGAGGTATGATCAAGGAAAGTATATCATATTATTGTTATATGTGGATGACATGTTGATTGTTGGGCATGATAAGAATAAGATCAATAGGTTGAAGAAATATTTCGGTAGCAAATTTGCAATGAAGGATTTGGGACCAGCACAACAGATGTTGGGCGTATATATTATGCGTGACAGGAAAAACAAAAGGTTGTGGTTGTCACAAGAAAAATATTTCAAAAAGGTGCTTGACAGGTTTAATATGAAGGATGCCAAGCCAGTTGGTATGCCCCTTGCAACCCACTTCAAGCTGAGTACTGAATTATGTCCGAGTGATGACAAGGAGAAAGAAGAGATGAGAAAGATTCTTTATGCTTCATCAGTTGGCAATTTGACGTATGCCATGGTATGCACACGACAAGAGATTGCATATTCAGTAGGAGTAGTGAGTAGGTTCCTTGCCAATCCAGGCAAACAACATTGGCAAACAATTAATGGATTTTGAGGTATCTTAAGGGTACTGGTCATTATTGTTTATGTTTTGGTCATGATGAGACTATGCTTGAAGGATTTACAGATGCAGATATGGCTAGAGATATGGACACCAGAAATTCCACTACATGTTATTTGTATTCATTTGCAAGTGCAACGGTATCTTGGGTGTCAAGGCTACAAAGAATAGTAGCCCTCTCTAAAATAGAAGCAGAGTACATAGCTGCAACAAAAGCTTGTAAAGAGATGTTGTGGATGTAGCAATTCCTAGGAGAGATAGGAATAAAGCAGGACAAGTATGTGCTATATTGTGATACTCAGAGTGCCATTCACTTGGCAAAAAACCCAGAATTTCATTCAAAACCAAGCACATTAACTTAAGTTACCATTGGATCCGTCATGTATTGGAGGAAGAACAGTTATCCTTGGAAAATATCCATATAGATAGGAACCTTGCTAATATTCTCACTAAGATTCTACCACGAAATAAACATGAGTTATGTAGAGGCATGGTAGGACTTGGTGTGACTTATGACACTTATTTGGCTTCAAGTGGGAGAATGTTAAGTGTGAAGCCAAATTCATGAATCACATGCAGGATTCTAGATCCTTCTACATCGCCATTAGTTTCTAGATCTCCAGGATTCTAGATCCTTCTACACCGCAATAGTTTCTAGATCTCTAGGATTCTAGATCCTTCTACACTGCCATTAGTTTCTAGATCTCCATCTAAATCACATACATGATTCTAGATCCTTGTTCTCCCTCTATACATTTGTAATTTCTCTGGCCAGGGTTTGCAAGCCAAGGCCCAAGCTTGTTATGTAATGCTAAGTGATTTATGTTCTCTAGTGATTGTTTTATCTATTCCATTGCTTTTGACTAAGTAATCTTGTTGTTTCTCCATTTGTCTGTCTGTGTGAATTATTCTCTGTTATTGTCGTCTAAGTCTCTGGGTATAAATATGTTGTGTGTTATGTATGCTCTGATCTAATAGTTATCAATTTGCCTATTTTTTACTTGCAATTGTATGCTCTTCTCTTGCATATAGTAAATCTCCATCTTTTTGCTCTTTTCAGAACTGCCAAACTTTTTGCGTCAAATTCCTTTGAAGTATTGGTAGACAACATATCCTACTTTTCTAGACGGATCCATCGAAGAGATGATTGTAGAATTTAGATGTTGATTTGTTTGGATTTTTATATTTGATGTATTTGTGTGGGTTGTAAAATTATTTAGTATGTACATTTAAAAAAAAGGAGGAAAAAAAGAGTTTGGTAAAAATCAAATGCAGAACCACAAAGAACAGGCCAACTATTGAATAGAATAATGTGACCCATCATGCTCCATGAGAATTAGTCATAGTTAGTTATTAATAGGGTCAAGCTGGTGTGACCTGTCGTGCTCTGGGAGCATCAATACATGTTATCTTATAAGGTCAAGATGTAGAATTGTATGTTGAAGACATTCTGTACCCAGAATGCTATCCTAGATAACTGATACAGGTTGTCGATGACCATGCATTCAACAGATAGTGGAAATTCCATAAGATGGTTCAATATCGAGACTAACCCGTTGTGGTCTAGGATGTTGAGAAACGTCAATTCTGCAAAGTACGTCAATGATGGTCTAAAGTTATTATGTCGTAAATGGATCAAATGGGAAGCTCAAAACCTTGGTGAATAAAAGAGTGGAAATTGTGAGATTTTAGAGTGGATATGAGTGCTAGTGACGAACATATTGGATAAATATGATACAGATTTATTTATTGGTGTAATGTGGGTTTTCTATATTTCTTACATGTAAGAATTAAGGGAGGGTCTTGGAAGCAATGCTTCCATGTCATTTACAGGTTGTCATTGTGAGTCACAAGATGTCAATATAGAAGATGTTGATTCCCACGTTATGAATTGTAGTTGTGATCTATATGTGTTGAAGTCAGTGATTTATGTCCTATATATTTGTAACCCTTGTCATCAATAAATATATCAAAGTGGGTGTTTGGTGTTGTGTGTAATCTTTCTTCTCTCAATCCCAATTTTTAACAAGAAATACTTTGAGATAAGAAAAAAATTGTATGAATATGGTTATTATATGTATGGTTATTTCATGGTTTATGTAGGAAAATGTTGGAATTCTATGCATCAAGGCAATTGAGGGGATGGAATTTTAGGCACAACTGAAGAATGAAGACATACACATTGTCATTACATTGAGGACAATATTCCTTTAAGGGGTCCAAGGGATGGTAATATCTCTAGTTTAACCCATGCTCAAAACTTGTAATTATTATGTGGTATGTTTACGTTTGGAATAATATTGTATTAATATGCCAAGTTAAACAGTTCAAACAAAGAAAAAAATGTAAATGAATTTAGTTTTGATTCATGAAAATATCAAATAGGAAACTCAAATAGGATCACTTATAGAGATACCATGATACAAGCAGAAAAATAGCAAGGAGCTCTATTAGAAATCCTATGCTTTCTACCTATAGCATTTACATACTTATCCATTTGGTTTTATCTTCATTTATTTGAGTTATAACTATGGAACCTAAGCCATAGTTTAAAAATAATGATGGAATCTTTCCTAAATTTCCTCTTATATTCTTAGAGACTTATCTACCAACTTCTTTAAACTATTGTGTTAAGATTAGTATGCTTAAATAACCTTTTACCTCATGAGAAATAAATAAATTCAAGTGAGAAGGGGAGACCATTATTTGGAGGTGGAAAAAGAGAATAAGAGAAGAAAGTTGTGGGAAAAGGTTGTATTTCCTTTTTGGAACCATAAATTTAAATTTTTCTAAGTTAATAAGCCTATTTTGAAGCCAAAATTAACATGGGAACGTTTCTAAAATTGAAAAATAAGAGAGTTAATTCAATTTAATAGTTGGGAAGCATTGCAAGCATAGGGTAGAGGAGCAATAAAATAACATTTTACCTCATGATAAAAAATAGATTCAAATGGGAAGGAGACATCATTATTTGGAGGTGGAAAAAGAGGAGAAGAGAACAAAGCTGTGGAAAAGGTTCTTTTTTCTTTTATTTTGTGGAACCATAAACTTACATTTTTCTAACTCAATAGGCCTTTTCTGAAGCCAAAATTAACATGGGAAAATTTCTAAAAATGCAAAATGAGAGGGTTAATTCAGTGCAATAGTTGTGAAGCACTGCAAGCATCGGGTAGAGGAGCGATCAACGGATTGTATAGCACAGAAGGTGCTCGCTCTAAGTAATATGTAAGCCAACAAGGAAGAACCTAAGGTTGTGAGAAACCTATACTTAGCAAGAAGAAATCTCTATTATATATTACATGGATGAGATAGTGATCATTTTGATTTCCAGAAAAAACAAGTTCTGCTAATTTTCACCCTTGTGGTATCATGGCTTAGCTACATAGTGGCTATATATAGACAAGTTGGAACCATTTTTATAGTTTGGTGGAAAGTGCTTAGCCTTAGTGGGTTTGATAAACTAATGATACTCATGTATAATGGTTCACATAGATGGTAATGCTATTGGATTACCTTAAATATGTCCAATTTTAGTTATTGATATACTATACAATGTCATAGAATATTTTCTAAGCCCCTTTAACAAGAAATAACTTCTCAATGTAGGTTGATTTTATAATTTATAAGCATGGAATATCTTCTATAAGTGAATGTTTGTAGATTTTATTTGACTATAATTCATAGTATACAATCATTACAAAAATTTCTAGGTAAAAAATGAGCCTCAAAATGAAAAATGTACTAAAACAACAATTTTGAAAGAACCAATAGGATTCAGAATGATGATGCCATCCCCAAGGGTAAATATTTTTCGATTGAAAAGAATTAATTACTTTTTCTAATGGTATTTTTATTTATCCCTTTACATTTTTACTCAAATTTCAAGTGTGGTCAAAACAACATTGTTTGGGGTAAACAATTTGCAAACATAGCTCCCAACACATTGCAATTGTTTTATACATGTGGGGACACCCATATGTGGACTTTCAAGAATATTTTAGAAGGTCCAAATTCCTAACAATATGTGAGGGTTGAGGATGAAAAACCCTAATCATGGATGTCTATCAGCCTATGTTAAATAGTGGACTAGTAGGAAGGGAAAATGATTCCATTTCTTTAGCATTCTACTTGTTCTATAGTTAAGAAATGCATCTAGCAATGGGATTCAATGGCATAACAAAGGAGAAAGTGGATTCTATAGTAGCCATTCAAGCCATAGTGTCATAGATAAATCCATAGTGAGTGACCCTCTCTTTATATTTGCATATCATAACTAAATAGAAGAGGTAAGAGCATAGTGTCACCTTTTAAATAAGGTTTCTTCTTTATCAAATTTCCTAAGACTTCAAAATATTAAGAGATATATTATGGCAAAACATATAATTGAATGCCCATGACAATTTTCAAATCATATTGGCATTAGATCTAAGTATGTTTAAAGTATTTGTGAAAAGTTATCCAAAATTTGATACTCATGACAAATTCTCAAGATGCAACATAAAAACTTTTTGTGAGACTCGAAAAAATATACATTAATATCTTTAGTAACATGATCCTCTTCATGATGAACCTAATAACAAGTTTAAACTTTTATGAAATATTCATTTTCATACCAAAAAAACTCACTCTCTTTAACCGACCTAATCCCCTCAATTCACGGAACACTTCCTTTCTCCTACTTTGAAAATATGTTAATTTTCATTCATATATATAATTTCCAACCGCATTCAAATTATATATATAAAGCATTTAAATTTACAATTTTTGTACATTAAAAAAAAAAACAAAGAAACATAGTTATATTGCATCTCAAATAAATAAATACCTATTTCGAATCGAAAAGTTACGTTGAATAATTGGTTCGAACAGAACCGTGTGTGAAATTATTACTTTCAAAAAAAAAAATACAACCCGGTATCCCAAAACAAAATAATTAGCATTTATATTCGTGGGAGTTGATTTAGTGGGATGTTTTAGATTTTTTGGTGTTAAAATTTTGTGGAAAAATTTAAGGTGAAATCTTGATTTGTGTTATTTAAATTAAGCACATTTAAAACTTCTAAGATATTTAGATTGTGCAGTGTTACCCATTGATCTGAATCAGATCCACAAAAGACTCTCAAGAACTTTGATTGTATTGAGTTAAACAAATCTTTAATGAAATCCAAAACGGCATCAAAAACACCCTGAACCAATGGCCATGGCAGCCGGTGTGGAACGACGAGGACCTCGGTCAAAGTGCATTGACCGAGGCCCATGGAGACTGCGCAGGAGGTCAAAACAGCACTTGGGAGCCCTGGAACGGGAAAAGGAGGCAATTTTGATACGCAATTAGTGCTCATCGCTGGGCAAACAGGGCCGAAATGGGGCAGCCTTAAGCACTCGGTCACGTTGGGAGCCAGAGAACTACAGGTGGAGAAAGAAAAAGCACTAAAACGCAAAAGGTGGGACCCGCGCCCTGGAAATCAGCGGTTTGATTGGGGTGCCCTTGAACGGTAAGAGGTTTTGGACAGGAGTGGAGCAATCCCACTCAGCGATCGACGCATGGCAACGGAGGTGATAGAAAAACCGTTGTGATTGTGTGCTAACGGTCGAGCAAGTCAACCACGCTCGACATGCGTATGACGTTGGATCTAAAGGAGCCAGATCCGACGATTGAGATTGTGCCTGATGGAAAGAAGCAGAATCAACAAGGAAATAAGCTGCAATTTAAAAGGATTTGGAATCCGTTGACCACCACAGTGGAGAAAGAGCGTATCCACGACATAACTGGAGGAACGAACCGACGAAGCATGTTGGCACCAATTAGATGGGGACACGTGGTACTCCCTGAGCGTTCATGCTGATGCCAAGTAGGGAATTCCAAGCACAGCTACGGAACATGAATTGACGCAGGCGAGAGAGCACCGAACAGGCATAGGGATCGAATGGTTAAAGCCATGAATGGAGACAGTCAAATTATGTTGGAGGATTTGGAGAAGAATCCAAGCGACCAAGAGAGAAAGTGAACAGTGAACCCTGAGACGAGGACTGAACACAGAGAGAAGTAAAGCCGAGCAGAAGAGACAGAGGGTCGAGCTGACCATAGGCGACATCGAGCACCAGAGAGCTTGAGGATTCAAGCCTTCTCATAGAGGAATCTGTCTTGATTGAGCATCAAAGTGGGCTCTTTCCACTGTAGACCAAAGGTCACAAAGCTGGTAGGAAGAAAAAGAGTCTGTGAACTCTGAGTGGCTTGGGGAATCCAAGAGCCACCCTGCCAAGAAAAATCTGTTGTTAGGAGAACTCATATTGAGTCCCTGCATTGTAAATTCTTTGCTATAAGACACAATAAAACCAGGCCACCACTGAAGTTGGACCAGAGATGTAGCCCTGGAGAATAGGGTGAAATCCTTATTAAAAATTGTTTCTGTCTAGTGTTGCTTACTGTATTTCTCTGTTGTCTTTCAATTTAAATGTCTATGTATTGGCAATCTGATCGATCTGTTGTTTCAATAACACAGAACACACACCCGCACTTGAGTCTATAATACCTTTTGTTTAGTAAATCTTCAACTGATATCACTCATAGGGTGATTATGAGATCACCCATCAAACTTGTGATTTCAATAAATTCTTGTCGAATCTTAAAGAAATTAGACCAAAAAACTTTCAAAAAGTCTCACTAAAAACAACTCGCTAATCTTAGACTTTCTTAATCCATACCATCAACAATCTTACGTGTAACTCCTCCATCTTGGACTTTCTCAATCTCTCAATCCATACCCATGATCAATCTCATGTACATTATCATGAACCTGAAAAATTGAGGGTCAGTCTGACACACATGCCACGCATCGTTATCAACTTTGTAGTGAATGACATAAAGAATCTTTTACTTGAGTCCGCTTTTTAACTCAGATTATCTGATCATTGGATAATGATACCAAACATATTACACATTTTCTTGTAATACTTGATGCAACCAATGCTCTTGTTAATAGTTTGGACACGTTATCAGCAACTTCTTATATTATAAACTTAGTTTCGTTGAGATTATTCTGATCGTTGATGACAGCAAAGCTTCTTTTATGCAGCAAAGCTACTTCTTTGCATAGCTCCGCATGGCCCTGTGGATTATGGGCCCACGTATATATCAGAAACATTATAATTGGTGGAATCACAAAGAAAACCCGACCAATCACCCAATGATCCTTCGAGCGTTTGTGACCGGAGCGCAAAAGGAAATAAACCCCAGTTCATACCATATCGAGTCGACCAGAAATCTTAGCCCGTGCGCACATTCGAGCACAATTACCGTTCGATCATTCATTCAATGAATGCTCTAGATGTCCAGAATTCAATGAGGTTTTAAGCCGGTTGTATAAGACCTCATCACGTCTGATTTTGGAATTAACGGTCGCACTTGTTTGCACGCGATATGTGTCTGATCACCCATTAACGAAAGGTCCAATCACTCTGAAGTTTAAACTCGTTTTAATGATTTTCTCCAGGTTTTTTTTTAGAATCAAACTTCAATGCTTGTTACCACGCGATGACCGTTAGATCTGTTGGATCTGCTGGGTCTATTCGACCAAACGGCTATGATGGTTCCTCTAGGTTCTCACAATTTTTGTCAGGGTTCTCTTGTTCTGCCAATTTTATCCATCGATCTAGACGATCCAACGGTGTCACTGCGTTACTCAATCGACTTTAGTTTCGATTGAAACTCTTCTCCATTCGCTTATTGGTGGAATTACGTTATAACACGGATCTATCTCTATTGTACTTGTTTAAGGTGAAGTTCATAAGAACTTTGTCCTTTACACTCGCACATGCATAATTCACAAGTTATAATGAATAACAATACTTAAACCATACATAGACACACATAACTCAAATAACACGCAAATGTACAATAACATGTATATTTCCATTATATACATAATTTGATTACAGACTAAGGCCTCATGGCTCAAACCACAAATTTCCCTGTGGCTACATTGTATCCTCTATCTCCCCTATCACACAACACAAACTCTCATTGTATAGGAAATTACAAAGGGAGAGATCATTTAAAATCCATGAATTTCTCCCACAATCGCTCAATAAAATCCCCTAATTCTCTCTATATGCATACATGGTAGATAATTACATTTAATCAAGCCTTCTAAAGACTTATCAATTCCATCAGTTTAGCTATGTTTAAAACAAAATTTGCCTTGGTTTACAATGATTGTCCACATTTCCTTTTTCACAACTTTGGATTCTGATTTTAATGAAGGGCGCTCGGATACTCTTGCATCATACTCTCAAGGTACAAAATTTATGACCTCCTGGTCATATGCCTTCTCCATCCCTTAGCAATTTTACCCACATCCTCTGTGGAATTTCCTTTATGATATTTTTGTGAGTTGCAACAAAACCTCTACATTGATAAGTCCTCCTTTCTACATGATACAAGCTTCTCTCCTCTGAGCTTAGTCTTTCGACATCTCTATGGTTCTCTTCTTTGGAACCAATTGAGCACCCCTTACTCTAGGCCGCTGTAATCTTCTCATCTTCTTCTGCCACTTCGTGTACGACAATATAAAGATCACAAATTCACCAATCTTCAACATGATTGTACCTCCTTTTGTACGAAGAATCTTCTTATGCTCTGATACCAAAATGATGACAGCAAAGATGCTTTTACGCAGTAAAGTTGCTTCTTTACATAGCTTCGCGTGGACCTGTGGATTATGGGCCCACGTATATATAGGAAGCATTCTAATTGGCGGAATCACAAAGAAAACCCGACCAATCACCCAATGGTCCTTTGAACATTTGTGATCGGAGCCTAAAAGGAAATAAACCCCATTTCATACCAATTCGGGTCCACCATAAATGTTAACCCGTGCAGACATTTGAGCGCGATTACCGTCCAATAATTCATTCAACGGATGGTCTGGATGGCAAGAACTCAACGAGATTTTAAGCCTATTGTATAAGACCTCATTGCATCTGATTTTGGAATTAACAGTCACGCTTGTTTGCACATGATATGCATCCTATCACCCATTAACGGATGGTCCGATCACTCTACAGTTTAAACTCATTTTAATAATTTTCTCGGGTCCATTTTTAGAATTAAACTTCAGCGCTTGTTACCATGCGATCACCGTTAGATCTGTTGGATCGGTTGGGGCTGTCCAATTGGATGGCTATGATGGTTCCTCTAGGTTCTCATGATTTTTATCAGGGTTCTCTCGTTCCACCAATATTATCCATTGATATAAACGATCTGATGGTGCCGCTGTGTTACTCAATCTACTCTAGTTTCGATTGAAATTATTTTCTATTCGCTTATCAATGGAATTATGTTATAACACATATCTATCTCTGTCATACTTGTTTAAGGCAAAGTTCATAGAAACTTCATCCTTTACACTTGCACACGCATAATTCACAACTTATAGTAAAGAACAATACTTAAACCATACACAGACACACAAAACTCGAATAACACATAGATGTACAATAACACGTATATTTCCATTATATACATAATTCTATTATAGACTAAAGCTTCACGGCCCGAACCACAAATTGCCCTGCGCTACATTGTATCCTCTATCTTCCCTATCACACAACATAAACTCTCTTTATATAGAAAATTACAAAGGGAGGGATCATTTACGATCAATGAATTTCTCCCACAATCACTCAATCAAATCCCCTAAATCTCTCTATACGCATACATGGCAGATAATTACATTTAATAAAGTCTTCTAAATACTTATCAATTCCATAAATTTAGCTCTGTTTAAAATAGAATTTGCCTCGATTTACAATGATTGTCCATGTTTCCTCTTTCACAGCTTTGGATTCCAATTTTAATGAAGGGTGCTCAGATACTCCTGCATCAATCGTGGTTGTAGGGCTTCATAGCTTTAGTCATGGTTCAGATTTATTTGTTTCATCTAATCAACATAAGTACTCTTGTTGACATAATGACATCTTAAAATAGTGAGTTAATTTCAATTTATCAAATGATCCTAAAATAAAATAAAATAAAAATATATTTTTACAATATAAAAATTTCAAACTAAAAAACAATATACCTAGTTCACTTAAAATTAAACTGATAATAAGCTATTTTATAATTTTGTTCTCAAATGTAAAATTGTAATTAATTTGAAATAAAAAACGATATAAAATTATAATTAATTTCAAATAAAAAGCTATATACAAAATTGTTCTTCAATAAATAGACCCAACACATTCTGGTGTAGTCATCAATAAATGTCATCATAAATTTATTTCCATTTGCATAAGGAACAGGCATTGGACCACATAAATCTAAATGAATGAGTTCAAGTTTTCTGTGTGTTCTAGAATGTGAATCAAGAAAAGGCTGTTTGCTATGCTTTCCTAGAATGCAAGCATCACATTGCTTAATTTTCCTAGGAATTGTAGGTAAACCAGTAACACCATTTTTCTTCAACAAGCGGAGGTTGTCATAGTTCAAGTGTCCAAATCTAGCATGCCATAATAAACTTGATGGAAATGTACCTTCTTCATAATGAGAATTGTATGAGAAATTTTTTGCACGAGCAGAGGTACTCTACAGCTTGAGAAGCCTTTCTTCTTCTATCCCTGTCATGACAAGTGAGTGGTTTGATACTTTTCTCACCTCAAGCTTGCCATCAAACATATGAATGGAGTGTCCTTGCTGACAGATGTGGACCAAGGGTAGCAAGTTTCTCCTCAGCTATGGGAGATATAGAACATAATGCAGAAGAAAGTCTAGAAGACCAAGCAATTTAAGCCTGATTGTGCCAAGCCCTGATGGCTTGAGTTTTGATTTGTTTGCAAAATATACTGCTCCATCAACATTGTTAGTAAATTCTTCAAAATATATCTCTTTTAAAATTCATGTGGCAAGTTGCTCTTGAATCAAGCAACCAATCATTTTTCCAAGAAGCAAGTGAAGCATTAAATAACCGTTCATTTACTCCAATATTATAGTGTGCCACAACATAATGAGTGGATTTCGGTGCTTTAAATTTCTCTTTGTCATTTGTTTTACCTTTGGGTTGGTTTCTCTCCTACTAAATTTTGTCCCAAGGTAGCTTGCATGTGGATGCATCATGTGATCCATCTCTTTTACAGCGTATGTAGTGAAAATCTGACTTTTCCCCTTGAGAGTGTCTACCCCCCCAGCTCTGAAATTTCTTCCTCTTCTTCTTCAACCACCTCTTCCTCTGGAAGAATCTTGAGCAAGATTATTTTCTCTATGAGTAAGGCACACAGTCTCTTCAAAAGACCCAGGAGCTGTCTTCTTGCCAAAATCTTTCTCTCTTTTAGCAATTGTTTTCACAAGGGAGTCAAAGATAATATCCTTGAGGTTTCAATTTGCTTGTAATGACTCAAGATAATTTGAGTAAATGGGATAAAGTGCCTTGAGAAAAGCTATCAGAGGAATATCTAGTTCAACATTAGTGACTTTGATATCATGCATTATAGATTTTACTTCTTATGCAAGAGTAAGAGGATCATTATTTTGTAATTTAAGGGTGAAGAGTTTAATCCTGAGTTGAACAACTTCAAGTGCAGAGTGTGAGTCATAGAGTTCCTTCATATTCTGTAAGGATTCGAAAGCATTTAAAAATGGCGAAATATGGTGACTCACCTCTTTATTTACTGATGCTGCAATCAATGCATAGGCCTTGTTGTTCTTATTTTCCCAAATGGCAAACTCCTTGTTTGAGGTACGTTGTTCTAGCTCTTTATCTCCGTCTCCAACAGACATTCCTTTCCACAACACATTGAAAATGAAGGTGTGTTTTATCTTCCGAGACAACTCAGGATAGTTCTCCTTGCCAGTGAGAACTACTCCCACAATATATATGATTGAATGCATTGTAAAATCTGTGTACTGTGGGAAAAAATACTTATGCTGCAAAATTTTACTCCTAAAAAAAATATGATTCTGATATATGAAGACAAAGGTATTATGTGGGGAAGGTGGTGTTTGGGGAAGGTGATATACTATGTCAGACAACGTTGTTATGGGGGAAACGCAGTTGAAATAATATAATGTAAGTTGAAATTTGGACAGAGTTACACTATCTCTAATGGCGTTAACTTGTGGTAACCATGGAAGGCGAATTACGTTATACTAGCAACGTTCAACTTAATATAACCTGGAGGGTTATACCTTCACTCGCATACCAGAGTTGATTTGGGCTCTAATCATTTTGTTGCTCTGTTTGGACAATGTTATATTGGAGCGGGCCGAGGTATGGAGGAGGGTCGTGGAATCGTATGGGAGCAACGACCAACATGATACCAAGCGTTCACTGTAGAGGAGCGTGAGCGTTTTGGATGAATGACGATCCTCTTGTAGGTGTTAGCGTAACTCCATGGAGGACAATATTATGCTCTCGACTCCTTTCGACTGGCTCTCACGCATCTTAACATGTCATCAACGTTAGCTTGAATGAGCAATGCTAGAAACCCTCGCAGCGTATTAAAAAAATACATATCAGTCGTTTAAGGGACATAACGAAACGTGGGTTCTAAGATGCAACACAGTGAAGATAGACAACAATGCTAAAAGGCCCAGAAAATGCTTTAAGTGTGCACTAATGATTCTATTGGATTTCTCCAATATACCAAGCGTTACACCAGATTATCATGCAGAGGGCAGAGAACTCAATAATATGCAAGAAATGTAGGACAAATTTCTAAAAACAATGGCAAAAGGGGTTTACAGTGGCAGACTGCAATGCCAGAAATGGAGCTGGCTCTGATACCATGTCAGGCCAAGAGGTAACTCCTCAAATCAAGTCATATTATTCATTCAAGTTGTTCATTATTATATACAAGAAGGAGTGAGTGTTCATTTCATCTCCCAATGACTCTCCATCTTTTCTATTATTTATTTGCATTAATTACAATTCCAATCCTTTTGATTAAGTGTAAACAAATTTCATTCATTCCTTGATAAACTACTTCTTTACCATATGTAACTTTGACTTGTGTCAAAGAGCTACTGTTTCGAATTATCTATCACAACCAACACTAGTTGTCTTTTAGATGTGTTCCCTATGGAAATACTATTAACAGCATCGAAATTCATCTGACGCTAAATGCAAGAAAATCGTGTAATCATTGCAGCAACAGTGTGCTCAGTACGTATATACAAGTTATTCTGTACACTATCTCAGCGCGCCATCTCCTCTCAAGATGTTTATAAACCTCCAAGCGGACTTTGGGGTTCGGTGATGGTATCCAGACTGGGCTTCCATCGCAACAAGGTCGATTTCCTACTCACATGTTGGATTAAGGGATGCACCATTATATTTTCTATTACCATGTTTACATTATTGGCTGAAAAAAGAAAAGCGAGCTCCTTTTCTAACTCGAACCTTCACACGCACTGTCGATCCATCGGTGGATTGTTGGGAATCTCTAATAATTCCAAACAAGAAATGAACAAAGGATAATGCTCTGTTTTTGACACGGGATCTTAACACAAGGAAGCTAAAATTGTTTTCTGAAAAGATAGTGTTTCACACTTGCACAGAGAAACTTATATTCATTAATAAAACTGTTGTTACAAAAAAAAATATCTTCCTCTAACAGAGGGATTTCATCAAGACTGCTTCAGATGTAGTTCCAAAACAAAAAAATTTACTCTATCTTCTCCTGAAAAATACTATGTCTCTACTTGCAAAATGTTACACTGTTGTGTATAAAATTTTCAATACATACGCATCGTTGCTCTGCCTCTGCACTGTTGTGCATTACAAAAAAAACACTCTCAACAAAATCATTGCACACGCATTGTTGCGCATTCCATTTGTTTTCTCAACGAATGAACAAAACTTTACTTCACGTTGTTGGGTATTTCATTTCAATCTCTCAAAAAGAACTTAAATTTACGCTTCTGCATATTACCCTTGCATTTTTCAACTCCTTAATTTTTTAACTCACGTTGCTGCGTGCCCCATTGCATTTCAATGAAAAACTAAAAAACAAAAACATAACACTACATATTTCTATGCTATACTCCCGTGAGTTAAAAAAAATAAAATTAAAGACTTTTACCAACATTCTACGAACACAATTAATTTCATTAAACCACTTTACTAACAAGTTGGCAGTCAAACAAAAATTTTACTTCACGTCAAGTCATGAATTACTCCATGGTGCAGGCCTGTACACAACCGTTGATTTCATCGAATGGTTGTCAAACCATATCACAAGCCCTTTTCTGCTGAACTTTACATTCCGGGGAAGTTGTTTTGACAAAAAATGCCTAGCCACATGTTAGTCGATGGGTGTGTTGGCTGCCGTTTGAGAAATACCACCAACCGATGAATGGCAGTGCAATAAACTCATGACGGTTTTCCGGAAAGAAGCGTTGTTTGCAGTCGTTGTTGCCATGACAGATTCCGGCAAGCGCTGCAGTTGGAATTATATTTCATCACTCCCCTTTAATTTCAACTGCTGGGTTATCAGTCATACCCAGACATTTCCTCAAAAATTCAAAACTTTTATGTCCCAATGGTTTGGTCAGAATATCTGCAACCTGCTCCTGAGTTCTGCATTGTTTTAAAACAATTTCTCCATTGTTTACCAATTCCCTGATGTAATAAAACTTTCTGTCAATGTGTTTCATTCTCTTATGAAACACAGAATTCTTGGATAATGCAATAGCTGAGTTATTGTCACAAAAAGTCATAGTTCCTTTTGTTTTCTCTTGGCATAAACTCCTTAACATCCTTCTCATCCAAATTGCTTGATATGTTGTTGTTGTAGCTGCCACATATTCTGCCTCTACTGTAGACAACGCTACAATAGACTGTTTTTTAGAAGACCTTGAAATGGCTCCTGAACCCATGTGAAACACATAATCGGATGTGCTTTTCTGATCATCTACACTTCCATCCCAATGACTATCAGTGTATCCAATTAAATCTGAACATTCTGAAGTAGAATATAAAATGCCAAACCTTTTAGTACCTTTAACATACCTCAGAATCATTTTTGTTTCCTGCCAATGTGCTTCTTTTGGCCTCTCCATGAATCTAGAAATTAAACTAACAACATGCATTATATCCGTCCTAGTTGCAGTCAAATACATGAGGCTACCAACTATGCTCTTGTACAAACTAGGATCAAAATCCTTGTTGGTGTCCTCTTTGCTGAGTTTCAATCCCATCACTGTGGGAGTGATTGCTGCTTTGCTCTCCTGCATATTAAATCTTTCCAACACTTCATTAACATATTTCTCTTGTGAGATAAAAATCCCATTTCCATTTTGTTCTACTTCTATTCCTAAGAAGTATCTCACCAAACCCATGTCAGTCATTTCAAATTCTTTTTTCATGATTGTTTTGAAATTTTCAATAAGATAATCATCATTACCTGTGAAAATAACATCATCAACATATAACACAACAATTAGTATTTTACCATCATTTTCTTTGATGTAGAGGGTGGGTTCTCCCTCACATTTTTCAAATCCATTTTCCAGTAGATAGAAATCTATCCTACTGTACCACGCTCTTGGTGCTTGCTTCAGGCGATAAAGAGCTTTCTTCAATCTGCACACTTTGTGCTCTTGGCCTTTCTTTTCATAGCCTAGAGGTTGTTCAATGTAAACCTCTTCCATTAACACTCCATTTAGGAATGTTGACTTCACATCCATTTGGTGAACTTTCCATTTGTTTTGTGCTGCTATGGACAACACTGCTCTCACGGTTTCCATTCTAGCAACCGGTGCGAAAGTTTCCTCATAGTCTCTCCCATATTGCTGCTTATATCCTTTGACAACAAGTCTTGCCTTGTGTCTATTTTGCCTTCAACATTAATCTTGGTATTGTAAACCCATTTAACTCCAATGAATTATTTTCCTTTTGGTAGTTCAACTAAATCCCATGTCTTGTTTCTTTCTATGGCATTGATCTCCTCATCCTTAGCTTCTATCCATTTCCTATCCTTAATTGCTTCTTCAAAATGAACAGGGTCATCAACATGACAATATAAAGCAAAAAAAGAGTTCAAACCTTCATTTGTTGTCTCTTGCTTATAAATGTCACTTAAATTTCTGAACTTCTTACCTCTTTCATTTGGTGTACGAGTGCTTGAAGAAGAACTTGAATTTCCTCCTTGTGGTGTGCTTGGAGAAGCACTTTCATTTCTCCTCAAGGATGTCTCTTGTTGCCCTTGTGTTGGTGCTGCTATTTGGGGGTGTATTTCAGCCATCTCCTCATCATCTTCATCATGTGACAAAGAGTTTTTAACATTCATTGTTTTCTCTATGCTTCCATCCCAAGCTTCCTCCTCAATGAACTGAACATCTCTGCTCGTAAAAAACTTCTTGGTGGATGGGTTATATAACCTATAAGCTTTGTATTCCTCATTGTATCCAATGAAAATACATTTTTCCCCTTTTTTGTCCAACTTCTTCCTTAGTTGATCTGGAATGTGTGCATAAGCCACACATCCAAAAACTTTCATGTGTCTGACTCCTTGCTTTGTTCCACTCCATGCTTCTTCTGGCACTCTGTTCATGACTGCTTTTGCACAACATCTATTCAAAATGTATGCTGCACAGTGTACAGCTTCAGCCCAATAATCATTTGGCAAATGCTTTACTTTTAACATACTCCTCGCCATATAATGGGGTTTTGAGCACCTGGAGTGAAGGCAGGCTCTGTAACTCTGCATTTGCAGCAACGACAGGCTCTGTCTTTCTGCTGTTTTCAGTATCCAAGGACTGGAATAAATCCTTCTCCTTAAAGGACTGAGGGTACACACTTCATGGAACCCCAGTCAGGGGGAGGCGAAGAACCTCCCCCACAAAATGACAATGAAATGTCCAAGCACCTGGCAGGGAAGGAAGCCCCAAACCAGAATGGGGATAACAATGATCTGGAACACCAGCAAGCAAAACAAGGAGAAAAGTCACGAGAAGTTCATTCTGCTACATGCAAACTAGTTGTTGCGATTCGACCAAGGGTTGAGCTGCCAGGACATCGAATCGAAGCAAGAATACAGTTTATGAAAGACCATGCTTTAATAGGGAAGTTCATAGGACTGTGGCCAACCGAAAAAGCATTGCGAAGTTGGATAAACACGAAATGGCACCCAAAGGGGCACATCACCTTGCAACTGGGGCCGAAAGGTTTTTTCACAGCTATTTTCAATTGCTTGGAGGATAGAAATAGGGTCCTTGATGGCGGACCTTATTTCTTCAATGCTGCTGGTTTGTTTCTCAAAGGTTGGGTAGAACAATTCAACCCTGATACGGTGGACCTCAGCTAGGCTCCGGTGTCGATTTGCTTATATTCACTCCCTGCGGAATTTTGGGAGGAAGAATCCCTGAAAGCGATAGGAAATACCCTGGGTGAGTTTGTCAAAATAGCAGAGGAAACGAAAACAGGCAGATATACCTCTTACACTTGAATTTGTGTATACATGGATCTCAATCAAGCTCTTCTAGATGCGGTAAATATCTCTTACTTTGACAGGGAATGGCTACAAATTATTGACTATGAACATGTGCCCTTTCGATGTTGAATATGCCATGCTCTTGGGCACTTATTCAGAGACTGCCCTTTAACTCAGAAACCCTCCCCTGTTTCAGATCTGGAAGCCTCTGAAGGAAATGGATTCATCAAAGTGGCAAATCGTCGAAGAGCACATAAGAAGCAAGCCCCAAAACCAAAAGTAGCGCAAACCAGTCAACCAAAGCCATCCACAAGCAATAGCTTTGGAGCCTTAGCAGATCAATCAGAAACTCAAATGAATTTGTCAGAGCCAGAACCCAAGAATGATGACAACTCAAATAAAGGAGGATCCACCTCGTCACTAACAGATACTCACGGTAAGGAAGCTTCGACCTCAGATAAACAAAAAGATATATTATGGAGTACCCAAGATAGGCAACCAGAGATCCCAAACATCGCTACCTGCACAGAAGAAGAACCAATGGAAGAACAAGATTATTCTCAATTTATGGAGGAAGAAACAGAAACAATAGATATTGGGGATTTAGATCTTCTGGGCCTTGAAAAGTCCTGTACAACCAATAATTTTGACAATATTCCAGCAGGACAGCTAAAAAACCTGGAAGAAGTTTTGTCACGGGCACAGAGGCAAAAATCTCTAGGAATACAGACAGGAAGCCCTTGGGACAGAAGACTCATTGCCAAAGATATCAAAAAGCGAGGAAGAAAAACCATTCTTCAAAGAACAATCAAGGTGGGGCAAATCTTAGTGGATTCAGGCAGGTATGCTAAGCTAACTAAGTACTTTAGTCCTGAAATCAATCTTTCTCAATGAAGCTAATCTCTTGGAATATTAGAGGGCTCAATTGCCCCAGGAAAACCCAACTCCTCAAAAACATGTTAAAGCAAGAAAATCCTCAGGTTCTATTCTTGCAAGAGACAAAGTGCGATTCCAACGTACTTGATAGACTAGCCAATAAATTCTAGCTTGGAAGTCATAATATAGCAGTTGATGCAAATGGAGCCTCAGGAGGTCTAGCCATTCTATGGGATTCCAGAGCTATGGAGCTCAACAACTTTCATGCTCACAAGAACTTCCTTCAATCTACTCTTCACATCTTAGGAACAAACCAATATGGACTCTTAACCAATGTTTATTTCCCACTAGAAACACAACGAAAAGTGGAGATCCTAAACTCCATCTCGGCTCTCAATCAGAACATACCACTCCCACTTTGGATCACAGGTGGTGATTTCAACATGATCACAAGATTGGATGAAAGAAGAGGAGGCAGAGGTAGAAGCTCTCAAGAAGGATCGCTCTTGAAGGATTTTATTCTAAATAACTGGCTCATCGATCTCCCTTCTAATAATGGATTTTTTACATGGAACAACAGACAAGCAGGAAGCCTGCAAATTGCATCTCGGTTGGATAGGTTTCTTCTCTCCAATAATGCCATTCATCTTGGGGGTGATTTTGCAGCCTCCATCTTGCCCTTCACTGGCTCAGATCATTGGCCCATTTCACTTCATTGGTCTCGACCGGGGAACAATATCCGTAGACCCTTTCGCTTTGAAGCCTTCTGGCTGACTCATCCAGATTTTCATAAGTTCATTAGCACAGAATGGAAAAGCTTTCATTCACCTCCAGGCTCCAAAATGTTCCAATTTCAATAAAATCTTAAGTACCTTAAAGGCAAGATCAAGCACTGGAATCGCACTTCATTCGGTAATATTTTTCAAGGGAAAGCGAACATTGAACATGACATGAAGCAACTACAGCAAAAGATCATCACTCTTGGAAGATCAGATGACCTTGCAGAACAGGAAAAAATCCTTGAATTGAAACTTGTAGAAAAGGAAAAGTAGGAAGAAACGTTGTGGAGGCAAAAATCAAGAATCAAGTGGCTTAAAGATGGTGAAAAAAACACCAAATTCTTTCATAGCACCACAATCCAGCGCAAAATGCACAACAATATCACCCATATCCAAAATGGGCAGGGCACCAGAGTTGAAAAGCATGAAGATATAGAGGCTGAACTCCTAAACTATTTCAAGCAGGTGCACAGAGAACCAATCAGTGACCGTTCTCAGGCCATTCAAAACATCACAAGCAATATCCCCAAACTCATTTCAGATGAGCATAATCAAATGCTCCTCAAATTTGTCGATCTTCAGGAAGTGGAAACAACAGTAAGACAACTAAAAGCTAGCAAAGCCCCAGGACCAGATGGTTTCACCTCCAACTTCTTCCACAACTTCTGGGACCTAATCAAGAATGAGGTTTGGCAGGTCGTGGAAGAGTCTCGCTGTCTCCGATGGATGTTTCCAGGGATAAATGCTACTTTCATAGCCCTGATTCCTAAGGTGAAGAAGCCTTGTAATCCGGATAAGTTCAGACCGATAGCCCTCTGCACCATAATTTACAAGATAGTCTCAAAAATTATAGCCACCATACTCAAGCTTTTGCTTCCTCTGATCGTCTCGCCAGAACAATCCGGATATGTGGAAGGCAGGCAGATCACGGACGGGATCATCCTTACGCATGAAATAATTCATTCTTTGAAGATCTCCAAGAAGCCAGGTATGCTACTCAAACTTGATCTCTCCAAAGCTTTTGACAGCCTTAGTTGGAAATATATTGAAAAGGTTCTTCTGGCTTTTGGTTTTGATGCTTCTTGGGTTCGATGGATTATGAGCCTCGTATCATCCTCTTTCTTCTCTGTTCTAATTAATGGAATTCCTTCTGAGACCTTTCATTCCACCCGAGGCATCAGGCAAGGTGACCCCCTCTCCCCTTTCCTTTTTATCATAATGGCGGAAGGTCTAGGGCGAAGTATTAAACATGCTCAGCAAGCAGCCCGTCTCGAAGGACTCTCCTTTCACAACTCCCCTGTTTTTACCCATCAACGATTTGTGGATGACAACATGCTTTACGGGCACCCCTCAGTCTAGGAGGCTAGGCAACTCAAATCTCTTTTATTAGATTTTTCAGAAGCCTCCGGCGCATCTATAAATCATTCCAAATCTCAAATATTCTTCTTTCATACTCCCTCTATTATTCAGTCAGCCATCTTACGCATCCTTAGATTCTCCTCTGCCAAACTCCCCTCCTCTTATCTGGGAGCCCCCCTCATAGCCTCCAGCTTGAAGCACTCCTCCTGGAGATCCCTCCTAGACAAGCTGGAAGCACGACTCTCCTCATGGACCCATAGATCTCTTAATATGGCTAGCCGTCTTGTCTTGATTAAAGTCGTCCTTCAAGCCATGCCCCTTTATCGTTTTTCCATCCTGGCAGCTCCGAAATGGGTTCTCAAAGAACTTAAATCTATCCAAAGGGCTTTTCTCTGGGGCAGGAGTGGACTTCAATGCAAATGGGCTCTTGTCAAATGGGAAACTGCTTGCCTTCCAAAAAAATGAGGCGGCATTGGATTAAGAGGTCCCACTCACAGCAATGCAGCCATGGGCGCACGAATCTGGTGGAAATGGCTTTCGGGCCCTCGTACTCCTTGGGCTATATTATGCACAGCCAAATATGTGGGAAACTGTCCAAGGGAGGAACTCATCAAAATTTCAGAGAATTGTAATGGTTCAATTATATGGAACTCAGCAGAACTACACAGGAACCTCATTCAGCAACACAGTTTTTGGGAAGTGAAAAGTGGTGATCAAGCAAGATTTTGGGACGACTCCTGGCAATAGATGCCTAAACTCAGGGACCTTTTCCCACCTAATGTTCCCCCGGAACAAGATCTACATCCCCTAAACAAGGTTGGGAACTTTTGGAGCAATACCGCCCAGCAAGACTACAAAGAATGGCTCAAGGCACCTCAGATCATAGCTCAAGGGACTATGCAAGACTAGCAAACTATGGACACATAATTAATAAAAAGGAAAATACAGTACTCCGAGGAAAAAGACATTCTCAGATGGGGATATGAAGAAAGAGGTACCTATTCCGCCAAAGAGGCTTATAATTTAATTATCAAAGACCAAATCAGGCCTGATACGCTATGGAGTAAAATATGGGACCCTTCCATTTGGCCAAAAGTTTCTACTTTTCTTTGGCTCCCCTGCCACAAGAGGATTCTCACTTGGGACAATTTGAGAAAGAGAAATTTCAATGGTCCCTCCATATGCTTCATCTGCAAAAAAGAAGAGGAGACAATTGAACACCTCTGGTATTTCTGTCCGCTGGCATACAAGCTATGGCAAAAAATAAATTTTCGTTGTCAGAAAGAGGCAGGGGCGAATGGAGACATAACGGCTACAATACGCAACTGGGACCCCCACCCCTATCAAAGCAAAATCCTGAATTTTCTCTGGAAGCTCATCCTAGGTTTTGTAACATGGACCATATGGAAAGAGAGAAACGGTAGAATTTTCAAAAACCAATCCAAAACACTGGATGAGATATGGAAAATCATAAATCAAAACATTGAAGAAACCATATCTCTAAAAACTTGGTACCAAGAGGATCTCCCCACCCTCTCTCAAGAACAATCAATATGGAATAACTGGAACTTCCACAGAAAGCAAGACCAGTTGATCAAAGGAACAAGGCCTCAAAAAGCCCCCTCATCGGTGAAATGGTCACCTACTCCCAGAGACATGTATAAACTCAATTTTTATGGGGCCTCAAAGGGTAACCCAGGGAATTCTGGATTTGGAGGGATTATCAGAGATCATAAAGGAGTCAACATCATAACCTTCTTGGGCTCACATGGATGGGACACCAACAACTCTGCTGAGCTAGAAGGTCTTTGGCAGGGGCTTCTAATAGCACAAGACAGGAATCTCTTCCCGCTCCTCATAGAGGGAGACTCTCAAATCCTCATCCAAATGGTCTCGAGAATTCTTCAAGGATCCCCGTTCTCCAAGATTAGTAATAGTTGGAGAATGGCTCAACGGTTATGGCATATTGAGCGATGGATTGGCTTCCACAGAGCGATCTCCTTCATCCACATTAGAAGAGATGGGAACAAAGTTGCGGACCTCTTAACTAATATGGGAGTTGACAGTTGACGGCATATTCTTGTTGGATCACCAACAAATCTAATATATGAATCTCAACTCCTCGACTTCAATAATCTGGTGCAGGAGGAAATGCCTGAGTTCGAAGATGCACTCTCGGATACGGGTGGCAGATACGTTTGCACGGCTCTCCATGCAAATAGTTAATATCGAGTACTGCCAGCTGCAGGGTAGCATGGCCTCCCGGGACGTTAACTCATGCTAGAGCAGGTTGGCAATTAAGGTAAGATCGGGAAGGGGATCGGCATTTATGCACTGCAACGTTCGATGCAACATTCTCTCGGTTATAACCATGGAGATCCACGGCTTTCTCACCCTATTCTGTGCTCTAAGGTGCGGCAATCTGGTAAGGTTGACGAATGCAGAGGATGATGGCATAATTCCGGGGCATCGCCGCAAGCTCACAGACATTTCTCTCAAGGGTAATCCTTTCCCTGTTCTGAATTTCTGCACTTTCTTTATGTTGGTTACCTTCGCGGTTGTCTTGGTCGTTAGCTTGGAGCTGTTGGTCGACACCTTGGTACTATTAGTTGATAGCCTGGTTAAGCATACCTCTGGCCTTAATTGTCTTTGTTCTGTTAGCCATACTGCATATAATCCTTCAAAAAACTACCTCTGTTCTAGCATCATGGCTCGCTGGGGTAAAAGGCAACGTTCTGGGGGACGCCGTGACACCCGTTTGCATCCTCCCACGGGTTTTGCCCTGGAAACTGCAGCGGAACCGCTCAGTCCCTCACCCGCTCAGGAAGTTGGGCTGTCTGCTAGCTCTGGTAGGAAACCCCGGCCCAATAGTGCTTTTCAAACAACGCACTTTATGTTCCAGAGTAACCTGCACAGACCCCTGGTAACTGCTCACATCACCCTCATTCTCTCGGAGGAGGAAAATCTTGTCACCCCCTTGACTTGCATCGCCCCTGAGCCCTCTCCTGGCAGTGACAATTCCTCGGACAGTGATAGCAAGGATAATTGGGTCAAAGAAAAGGATGAACAGGAGGCTCTTCTCAGAAATCTCCCTCCTCTGGACGATATAGTTCCTATGGCTGAGGATAAAATTCATGGTGATGCGGAATAGGCCATCACCATTCCTGACAGCGACTTGAGTGGCAATGAAGGTCTTAAGGATGGCGACACTGGCCGAGACAAGAAGAAAAAGAATGACCTGACACAAGAGAACTAGCAACTCCTGGGACAGTCTCTCTTGTTTTGGTTCAGATCTCAGAATTATGGTTGACTCTTTTATGTATTTTTCTTACTGGTTTGTAGCTCCCAGATGGGATTTTGATAACTCTACGTTAGCTGAGCAGCATGGTTTTTTGTATTTTTGGACAAACTCAGACTCTCTTCTTGCCGATGTATGTTCCTCTCTATGTATGCTTTCTAGTATCATGGACTCTGTAATTGCTTGCCCCAGCTTATGTCTGTAATGGGACAGCTCTGTTTTGTCGAGTGCAGAAACGCCTCGCTCATATGTAAAAATATTTTGTGTTTCAGTTAATAGAAATTAGTATTTGCAGAGAAAAAAAAAAACATACTCCTCGCCATATCCATGATTGTCCTATTCTTCCTTTCAGCAACTCCATTTTGTTGCGGAGTTTACCTAGTGGTAAACTGCTTATGAATTCTATTTTCTATACAAAAACGTAGAAATTCTTTGGAGATATACTCACCTCCTATATTAGTTCTTAAAACATTGATATGCATACCACTTTGGTTTTCTACAAGTGCTTTGAAATTGCGAAATTTTTCAAAAACTTCACTTTTGTTCTTCAGGGAATAGACCCAAGTTTTTCTAGTAAAATCATCAATGAATGTTAGAAAATATTGGCTGCCTGCAAATGATGGAGTTTGCATCAGTCCATATAAGTCTGAGTGGACAATCTCTAAGGGTGCTTTTTCCCTTATGATTTTCCCTTATGGAAAACTTTTTCTATGTTGTTTCCCCAAGATACAACCTTCACAAAGGCTGTATGGTTTCTCTATCAATGGTAATCCACTTACCATTCCTTTTCTATTCAACAAGTTAATACCTCCAAAGTTGAGATGTCTAGATCTCAAGTGCCACAACCAATTTTCATCTTTTGGTTCGCTTTGGAAAGCCTCTTGTGTAACTGCTGCAATTGCTTCTCCATCTTTCAAATCTGCTTTCATTCTGAGAGGAAACATCCTGTTCCTTGTCATTTTCACTTCAACAATACATCGTTTGCTGGTTGCTCTATCCATGATGGTGCATACATCATTCTCAAAGAAAACATTGTAACCCTTTTGAACAAGTTGTCAATACTTAAGAGGTTACATCTCATTCCAGGAACATAATAAACATCTACTATGGTTTTCTTTTCACCTTTCCTTGTTAAGACATTTACTTTTCCTTTTCCCATAATAGAAACTTTACTATCAGTCCCTAGTGTGACTTGTGACTTCACACTCTGATCTAACTTAGAAAACAAGGCTATGTTTCTTGTCATATGGTTATTGTAACCGGAGTTTAGAAACCACACATCTTCACTCTTTGTTTCAGCCACATTATAGCTTAAAAACAAATTATCTTGGCTGATATTTCTCTAGTGATATTTGCACTAGTTTTATTATTCATATCATGTTGCTTCTTCATACATTCATTTGCATAATGCCCATATTTTTTACAATAGTGACATTGGACATTGGATTTATCATAGCTTTTTCCTTGAGCATGATCTTGTCCACTTTGTTGGCTGCTGCCTTGGCCTTGGTTTTGATTTGGATTGCTGCCTCTTCCTTAAGCATTTGCTGGACTGTTCCTTCCACCTCTGTTTTGGCTTCTGCCTCTTCCTCTCTTGTTTCCTCTGCCTTGACCTCTTCCTCTTCCAAAGAACATCTGGGTCTTAAAGGCATGCTCTAGAGATGAGTTTTCATTTCTACTCAATCTCTGCTCATGTGTCATCAATGATGCATGTAGCTCATCAATTGAGAAGTTTGTGAGATCCTTTGTCTCTTCTATGGTGGTGAAAATCACATCGAACCTTGAGGGTAGGATCCTCAATAGTTTCTCCACAATCCTCCTTTCTTCAAGAATCTCTCTATGAGACCTTATCTGTGTGACCAGACCAATCACATGTGTGAAGAATGAGTCAATATTATCTGACTCCTTCATGGAAAGATTCTCAAAATCTCTCCTCATCAACTGTAGTTTTGTTGTCTTCACTTTCTCCATGCCTTGATAGGCTATCTTGAGAATTTGTCATGCTTCTTTAGATGTCTTGGTCGCTGCTATCCATGGAAACACACTCTCATGCATTGCTTGATACAAGAAGTAGAGGGCTTTAGAAGCCTTCTTCTTATAGCTCTTCAAAAATTCTTTCTCTGCCTGAGTCAAATTATTAAACTCATCTTCATCTACTGGTTCTTCAAAACCATCCTCAACAAATTCCCATAAATCTTGAGAAGCTAGGAGGGCTCTCATAGTTATTGCCCAATAGTCATAGTTTTTCCCATTAAATTGTGAGAGCTGGGTATTATAGATACCCATGCCAGTGTTGGCTCCAGCCATTCTTACACTCTTGACTATGCTTCAAAATACTTGACTGTGTATTTAAAACAAATGACTGTCCTCAATAGTAACACAAAAACTAACTTGAGAAATACCTTGGATTTTTTCTTGACTGAGTTTTCACTCTACTGGAGAAGCTGCTGCAACAAGAAATCCTTCCTTAAGCTTCTTTGACACCTTCAAAGAGCCTGGACATGCTCTGATACCATGTTGGGAATTTCTGATAATTCCAAAGAAAACTGGACAGAGAATAATGCTCTGTTTTTAACACAGGATCTTAACACAGGGAAGCTAAAATTGTTTTCTGAGAACAGAGTTTCACACACACAAAGAAACTTGCACTCATTAATAAAACTGGCTATTACAAAAATAAGATGTTCCTCTTAACAGAGGGATTACAACAGGAACGCTTCAGTTCCACACAAAAAAAATTACCCTGTCTTCTTGGAAATTTACACTGTTGTGTGTAAAAATCTCTTCATTCACTGTTGTGCATTACATTAAAAAGATTTCCTTACATACGCACTGTTGCGTCTCTCATTTCATTACATATGTGCTGCTGCGTCATACCCTTGCATTCACACTTCTATGCTGCTACGTATATTTCATATTAGATTACATTACCTTCACACTGTTGTGTGTGTTTCATATCATATGCCGCGAACAACAACACATAACCTTTTTTTGTTTTACTTGTGCTATACTCTCGTGCATAAAAAAAACAATAAAATTAAAAGACTTTTACCTATATTATACGACTACAGTAAATTTCATTAAATACTTTACTAGTAAATTGGCAGTCAAACAAAAAACTTTTACTTCACGTCAACTCCATAGATTACTCCATGTTGCAGAACTGTACGCAACTGTTGATTTCATCGGACAGTTGTCGAACCATATCGCAAGCCCTTTTCTGCTGAACTTTACGTTCCGGGAAAAAAATTGTTTTAGAGATCTGCTCAGCCACATGTCAATTAATGATTATTATCGCTGCCCTCCAGAGAATACCACTGCTCGGTGAAAAGCGGTGCGGGAAAAGAACTGGCGGTTTCTTGGAAAAATAATGTGGCAGGGGAAATTAACATTTCAACAAGTTTGTCGATATGCTCGTCAGATCTATGCTCAAATATCTTTCATATCATGAGTCTCCTTTCATGGCCAACATATGGAAAATGTGTCAGATCATATGTCATAGTTTGAATGCCACAAATGAACTCTATCTCTAGGGATTGGGAGAAATTTAAAGAGGTCACTGCATACAGAAGGCACTGGTTTTGTAGGAAAAGGAGTCGTTTTGAGCCACATTATCCCTTTTTTTAGTCTAATAAGCCATTATTTTACAAATATTCTGAGTTGGAATTATGCTGTAGTGTTTCATGATTGAGGGGAACCATGTAGTAGATCTTTAAATGTTCCTGCAGCTAAGTTGTTTTTAGAAAACAATGTGTGAATTCATGTTCAAATTGTAAAATTATTGAGTGATGTGGGTTTGAGATATGGTGGTGTGCAAAATTATTATTTTTTATTTGTAAAATTTTATAATGGAGAACTGATTAATGAATAGATTAGCATAATATAAATTAGTGGTTCTCAACATTCTTCGGTGTCGAGAGAACATATTGCTAATTTGATTGTGTGGATTTGTTATTCATTGATGGATCTTGTTGTTATTCAAGCTTTAGGAGCATCAGTTACAGGTTATGTTATGTGATCCATGTGTGTAGAAAGGTCTGTTGCATAATTGGATGCAGTTCACTATCGAGATTTTCTTTCGAGAGATGGAGAAGTGTCCATTATACATAGTTCATCAAAGATGGTCAGAGACGTTTATGTTTTAAATGGAGTTCAAGTGGTAGCTCGAAGATGATGTGGTGAAGAAAGAGCATTATTCGTAAGATTCTAAAGTGGATGTGAGTGCTTATGAAGATGAGTCAGAAAGATCAATTATGTTGTTGTAATATGTGTTACCTGTATTGTAATTTTTTATTTTTGTAATAATGTAATCGTTAAGGGGGTAGATTGGAAATAACACTTACATTAGTACATAAATAGGATTGGTTTGTTAGTTACAATTGGTTGTTGAGATATTCTCTCAACAATATTTCCATTGTTTGGAATTTATTGAATCTCACAAGCACTATTTATGTGGGTTGTAATTTGGCTTTAAATGCAATATCATAATAGTTTTATGTGCATCATGACTTTTCCTCCAATTAATTTTTTAAGCCCTCCTTTTGCACATTATTAATCAGAGCCTGAACATATTTCATATATGTATAATAAAACTTCATATATGTATAATAGAACCTCAATATTTATAAGGGAAAACTTCTATGTCTAAAGTCAGGAAGTGACTATTCCTTAAATACATTCGTAAATTATTTTTACGGAATTCATTATCACCTTGCCAAATTCACATAAGCTCATATTTTATTATTCCTCTACAACTTTCACAAAGTCCCATATTTTATTATTTCTCTACAACATTCATAGAATCTCATATTTTATTATTTCTCTACAACATTTACATAAATGCATATCTTCTTGGAAGAGATATTGATACTTATTTGTATTAATCTAGACTTGTCCCCAGACTTAGCCAAGAAAAGGCCACTCCTCCTTTTTCAACGAGAATGGAAATCGCACCCAATTCTCCCCCGTACCGCCCCCCCACCGCCAACTTCTTTAACTTCCGAAAATGTCAGTACCACAGTGGCCCTTTTAAGTTTAGTTCACACACATCAAGGTCCAACGCAACCTCGAGCTTACATATTCTCGTTTGTCTTAGATTTTTCCACTATCTCAAGTCCATCTCAAGGAATACTCCTTACACAGTGTCTTGTGATACCTTTCCAGCATATTTTTAATATATTTTCTCTATCAAGGAATTTTTCTAACTTATTATTTTTTTTTTTTTTTCAAGAACCCTTTGTTTTTCCACGGAGATTTTTTATTCCTAGGGATTGAGAGAAAGCGATAACTGTCGCAATTGTCTGGAAGTTTCAAGATTTTGTTTGGTGTCTTTTCCGGGAGTTTCAAGACTTATCACAATCTCGTATTAAACAAAAGTAATAAAAAATAAACCTTTAACATTTGAGAGTTTCACTCGGCTTTTCCTGTAAACCTTAATTACTGGAGTCTCATGCAGTAAAAGAAAAAAGTAAATGGAAGCAACATCAAATATTTACGGCAACTCGGGTGTTAAATTTTGTGTAAGGTTCTACACTGTGAATATAACTCTACAAGAATATGCTAAAAATAAAAACTTTATGGAACTCTTCTAGGAATGAATTCCCACAATATTTACCTCACAAGACCCAATAGAATCTCCAATTGACATTGAAATTTTCTCGTAAAGTTTTTATCCTTTTCGCAAGATTCAATACTCTCAAGCACATTTTCTCATGCATTCCGTGTATTTTAATTTTCAGTGATCAGTGTCTCCACTTGTGTACCTCGTTGATATCTAACATCTACAATAAGTTGAATCTCTCCATGGAGTTTTTCAATCTCTTCTATCAAATAATTTTTCTATTATACAGTGCTCGAAACTTAGTATCATTTTGAGGTAGCTTGCAACTCTAAGCATGAAATTAAGCTTCAAGATGTTTTTTATTAAAATAAAAAGTAAATATACATTAAAAAAAAATGGACCTCATCCACAATGTAAACATCCCTTTATTGAATCTAAATTTTCAGGGTAACTAAAAAGGGGTAGGTTTGGAGAAATCAAAAAGTCTATACTTCGATATCTTATATCAAGAAAAAATACAATGGACACAACAATTTCTTTCTATTGATATATTATACATAAAATTTAACATCGTAGTAGGAACGATTCTCCATAGTAATTTTATTACTAAGAAAATTCACAATTTCATCCCTTCTTTGAATATCTACATTTCAGCAACGATAAATTGACGATTGCCAATCAATCTTTTCCAAGAGAGTAGCAGAGTGACCTCTTATATTACTTAGAGTGTACTGCAATAACAACATTAAGCATTAATATTATGAGGTGTAGAGTAGCAATATTAATATGGGAAGTATTAGGTTTATAGTGGTAGTGGAAATGTTATTATGAGAAGTATGAGGTGTAGAATAGTTTGTTTGTGTAGGGTTCCGTTTTCATTATATTATTAGTTTAATTTTTATTAAAAAAAGTGTTAAGAATAGGGAAATAAACTATTTAGTGGAGTATCTAAAATCTCACTAATGGACAAATTGTTTTTCAATGAATATTAAGGCTAGAAAGTCTATACTCAACCTAGATGGAAAAAAGAAAAAAAAAAAAAGGAGAGACAACCACATCATTATGAAAGTAATGAGTTGTTGTGGCAAGTTTGTAATCTAGTATTTTACTCTCGCAATCTTTTATTTATTTGATGAAGTGAACCTACATGTATGGAGGAGAATACTACGGTAATAATGTCTGATTGTACGAAATATAAGTTGTGCCAAATTTAGAACAAATTTCTTGAACTACTTGATTAGGGATGAAAAGTATTTTGAAAAAAAAATCAGTTTTTTTACTATGACAAAATATTACTTTTACCTTTTTTTCGTTGTTGGTTAGGGTTGTATTTATTTCTGAACTGTGACTACATGTATTGTAAAGAGAAATTAACCATGTGAGTTACTTTAATAAACGTCAAATGGATATTAAACAAGATATTGTTAGGAAAAATAGAGAGAGCACATTATGACACACACAAATCACTTCATTTTTTTATTGATCACAAAGGTTACATATATATAGGATACAAATTACAGACTTCAACAAATCTAGATCTTAATAAAGTGGATATATGAATGGGACATGACACATCAACAACTCATACACATGGGAAACAATGACATATAGAATAACACCTTGGAATACTCAAGGACAACTTGTAATACACATGACACACATGATATGGAAGAGTTACTTCCAACACCCTCCCTTAATGCTTACATGGAAAACATTGAAAACACATATTACAACAACAAGGATAATCTTTGTCTAACTGGTCTTCATTAGCACTCACATCCATTATGGAATCTCACAAACGTCACCTTTCACCACCACATCTTCTAGCTATCACTTGACCTCCATTTAAAACGTAACCGCCTTTGACCATCGTTGATGAACATTCCAAGATCAACAATATTGACACCCCAGCTCGTTGGGGCTTCAGCAATGAGAGTCGTCAAGTATTGAACCATCCTATGGACAAACCACCATGTGTCAGATATTTATCTTCTAGTTATCTATCAGTTGTTAGGATGGAAGTCTAAATACTAAATGTGTTCACAAGTTTATCAAACAACTTGGCCTTACTAAAAACAAGAATTGATGTTACAGACACTGGGGTTTCCAGTTTAGGAACCACCAACCCTTTTTATAACCAGAATTGAAAGAAATAGAAACTACATGACAAAGCCATTTCACAAATACATACTCAATAATAATCAAACTATTAGTTGTCATCCATAGACAAGTCACCACATCCCTCCTTAGCACAGGTCAAAAGTTGTTCATTTGGTTCAATCTTTGTCTTGGAGCTTTTGTGTCTTCACAAAGCAGCATTTGTTAGAGTGGTCAATTCCAACAAAGATACAATCACATATTGATTTGACCAAACTCAATATGTTTAAAATGCAAACTCCAAAATTTGAGATTGGAACAAAAGTGCAACATAAACATATGAAGCAGAGATCTATTCCCCGTAGAAGAAAAAATGTAGATCTGCTTCCAATTTTAACACTTTTGACATATATCATTGGCCACTTGAAACTTTGCCCTAGATCTCAGATCCAGATCTCAAATCCATATCTGTGTAGCAACATGCATAATCCGTGGGCACAATTTTGTAGAGTTATAATATGATAGTGCACACAACTTTGACAAAACCAATGAGGCATGAATTTAACTCCTTTGCAAGTTATGGGTAGATAAGCACAAACAAAAATTTACACATACCAATATAACAAAAAGATCTGGGAGTGGTTAAAGAAGATGCAAACAAACAAACAAATCTACACACAAATGATCACAAAAATAAATTTCATACACTAAAAATAAACTCACACATCTATACTAATATGTACAAAAACAATAACATTGAGGATCCTTCACATATTATTGGCCCTCCCTTGCGGGAGTCAAGCCAAAATAGGCTATGATACCATGTTAGAAAAAATAGAGAGAGCACATTATGACACACATAAATCACTTTATTTTTTTATTGATCCCAAAGGTTACATATATAGGATACAAATAACCGACATCGACAAAGCTAGATTCTAAGAAAGTGGATCTATCACTGGGACATGCCACATCAAAAAATCATACAGATGAGAAACAACCACAACTAGAACACATTACTAACTTCTACAAAGCTACATTCTAAGAAAGTGGATCTATCACTAGGACATGACACATCCACCACCCATACACATAAGAAACAACCACAACTAAAATAACACCTTGAAATACTCAATAACAACTTCTAATACACATGATATGGAAGCAATACTTCCAACAACTATAGATGAATAAAAAAAAAAAATTCTGAGAAATATAATCATTGCCAATGTGTATCTAACAAATGTCAGTGTTCAATTACTATATCTATAACAGAGGTAGTTCCAAACTGAAGCCGGCATAACAAAACAAGAAACTAGTTCTTCCAAAATCGAATCACAAGCAAAAACTTTTATCAACTATTAACGTCAGAAAATAGTGGCTCGTGTCAGTTGTAGTTTTAACTACAGAAGATCAAAATAATAGTTTACAGGCAATTATAGGTTTAGAGATACAAATGGTTGACCATTCAGAGCTAGTGAGATACATATTTAAAACTGGTAAAAAAGAAAACCCTAACACGGACAAAACCCTGACCATCTTCCCTTCTCACGGGCTTCCTATACTAATAAATAGGAGCATAAATAGGTTACTTAAATGCCACTGGCTACAGCATTTCTCACCAATATGCAGACATAGTGTTATCATTATTTCCCATCATTCCTACCAATCGGAACGTAAGGTGATTTTTCATGGCAAGTTTTCCATATCAATTTCATGAATCTCATAAGCTGGTAAATGAGATATCATAATGTTCGAGCGCATATCACTAATCGATAGACGGAAAGGTATTAATTATTCCATCATTGCTAACCAGTCTGTCATTGAAAGGTGCCTTTCATGGCTAACTTTCCACATCCTTTTCATAAATCGTTATGTGAAAGATAACTTTCATCGGATCTCGTTCCATGGCAAGTTTCCATATCTTTTTCATAAGTCGTTAGTTGAAATATAAGTTTCATCATATCTCGTTCTCAAAGCTATTCAAAGTTCTTCCGTGACGAAAATGGAATTGAGAAACCGTTACCTTGAAGGTGACGTTCATCATTTTTCCTCTTAAAGCTCTTCAACGTCTTCTGTGACAAAGACGGAATTGATGAAAAATGAGTGGTGGTCATAAAAGAATCGTCAGCTCAAAGGTAAAGTTCTTATTAACGAAGAGAGAACTAAAACGTGACAAATTTTCTAGTTGAAACTAGAAATTGCGTTCCTCTAATCCATGGGGAGGAAGCAAGGTAAGTACATATCTCATACCTCATTGTAAAATGCTGAGGAAGAAGCAAGGTAACAACATACCTCATTGTAAAATGTTCGAAAAAAATTAACCAATGGCATGGCAATTTTTGCTTATTAAAGTTTAATATCGAAGTTTTAAATTAATAGAAGGGATAATGCAAAAAGATAAACTAGAAAATGAGTTCCTCTAATCCATGGAGAAGAAGCAAGGTAAGTACGTATCTCATATCTCATTGTAAAACACTGAGGAAGAAGCAAGGTAACAACATACCTCATTGTAAAATGTTGAAAAAAATTAACCAGTGGCATGGCCATTTTTCCTCTAAGCCATGGAGAAGAAGCAAGGTAAGTACATCTCTCATATCTCATTGTAAAACGCTGAGGAAGAAGCAAGGTAACAACATACCTCATTGTAAAATGTTGAAAAAGATTAACCAATGGCATGGCATTTTTTGCTTATTAAAGTTTAATATCGAAGTTGCAAAAAGAGAAACTAGAAAATGAGTTCCTCTAATCCATGGAGAAGAAGCAAGGTAAGTACATATCTCATCTCTCATTGTAAAACGCTGAGGAAGAAGCAAGGTAACAAATTGTAAAATGTTGAAAAAGATTAACCAATGGCATGGCAATTTTTGCTTATCAAAGTTAAATAACGAAGTTTTTAATTAATAGAAGGGATCATGCAAAAAGAGGAAGTTATATTTGAAGTTATATTTGAGTGGAGGGTAAAAACTGAATTAAAATGTCAATTCATTGTCTTTTAGATTAGGAGAATTTAATAATAACCTTTTATCTAGATTTAAGTTTCACTGTATTGGAAGATTTTTTTAAATAGAAAATTTAATAAATTGAAACATTCTCTATAGTTTTACATGATACTTTATTGGGAGTTTATAGTGATTATCTTGACTATATTGATTTTTTATTCTTAAAAAGACAAAAATAAAAAAATAAAAAAAATAAAACCTAAATTAAAAAGTTAAAAAAAATTAATAAATTGAAATATTCTCTATAGTTTTAGAGGTTGAAATTTAAAAGCTTAGCTCCTATAATCATTTAAAAATTATCGTGATCCTAAACATTTACGAGGTTAGGCGTTTCCTCTGAGAAAGACTTTCTCAGCTGCCAGTCTGGACGGTTTCGCACCGTTCGATTGCTTGTTAGACGATAGAAAGGTTTTAGGCCATAGATCTCACCACTTAGAGCTAGTAACTGCTTTCTTGATTAGCTTCGGTGAAGGAGAGACCGGAAAAAGTGGTTCAGTGCATCATTCCGCTTCCTCTCGACGGAAAGACATAAGGAAGTGGTTCAATGAATCATAACTAAAATTACACCAACAACCAATTCATACAAACCGGTTTGGAATTTATATAGTTTCCGAGCTTTTTGATGAGCATTTTGGTATGAGAATCCAGTGATATGAAAAGGATTTGATGAAACAGGTGATGTACTGGAATTAGCTCCATGGTTAATCTGTCACCTTCTTTTTGTTTGTCATTTTAAGCGCAATGGGTTTTATTGCTTGTTTTGAGCATAATATCAAAGTAATCTGGAGTGGCCTTATCAATTGTTCGATGGCCTTCTCTGTTGGAATTTTAAACATTACTTCAGCCATTTTTTTTAAAGCGGAATCCACTATATTTATCCAAAAAAATAATTTATTATTTTTTGTGTAAGTATTTAGTTCTTGAAAATCTTTATTCGCACATACAAGCTAGAATACAACAACTAAATATTGCACCATGCCACAGGCGGGTCTTACAGTGAAGAATAATACCAGAAATCGCTTTACTATGTTGTTATATTAGTTGTATTGAGTATAATTTAAGCATTTTCCAGAGTTGAATGATAGCCTGCAGAGTTACAGCGGTTTGACTACTTTCACTTCAACTGGAGTTGAAAATCGAAGTTCATGGAGGAGATGAATTCACTGCGGATTTCTATATTATAAGTCTAAAAATCTATCGAAATTAGAATGTGCCTTTAAGTTCTAAATTCGTGCCTTTAAGTTCTAAATTCAGAGGTAAGAAGTTTGTAATTTAAACTTTCTTTAGAGCCCGCAGACAAAAGAGCTATTGATGTTCATGAGACTTTTCGCCGATTTTCAACGCTCATTCCAAAGTAGCTAAAAATTCTAATTATTTAAAGTATCAATGACTTTTCTAAATTCAGACGGTTGAAATCTTCGTCTTCGAAGTTTCAATTCAAAAATACTTAATCCAAAAAATTGAGGGAGCTTTCTAAATTCAAAAATCAACCTTAAAACTCGGAACTAGGTTTATGGTGAAGACAAAAAAAAGTCATTTACTTAAAATTTGGATATCTATTGGAATTTGAGTTTTTCTAAATTCAAAGATCAACCTTAAAACTCGGAACTAGATTTATGGTAAAGACAAAAAAAAGTCATTTACTTAAAATTCGGATATCTACTGGAATTTGAGTGTTAGAATTATGAAGTTTTTGAAATAATTAATAATAATTTTTTGGAATTTTTTATTATTATAAAATATAGTGTATATCGTTGTCATATATATAATTTTAATTAATTTTCTTTTTTAGATGTGTAAAATAAAATTAAAATATTTAATATAGATCTAATTTTTTTAATAGTGAATTTGTTAATATTCCTTAATATAAAACATAAATTCTTGTTTTTAGTATAAGCAGTGAAAAGTACAACGAAAAATATGTTTGTTTCGTAGTGTAGCACAAAGCTTAGGCTTCCAAACAAATTTTCAATTAAAAAAAATCAAAATACTATATACAGAATATTAAATTCAGCGTAGCAGAAAACTTAGGTTTAAAAAAAACTATTTTTTCAATTAAAAAAATCAAAATACTATGCACAACTAAGAAGAATATAGAATATTAAAAAAGCCTTGCATGGAAGCTCGAAACAAAAATAGGGTAATTACAACTAAAACGAATATTAAAAAAGGTCTTGCATTGAAGCTTAAACAAAAATAGGGTAATTACAAAAGGAATATTAGACAGTGGTTGTAAAACCAATGGCTGTAAAATTGCACAGATATGTTATTTATGCATGAAAATCAAAGATATATAAGGTACATTTATTTATTAAAATGAAAATTTTTTATATTGATAAGATTTTATGCAGATTTTTATAGCTTAAACTAAAAGCAAAAAGTTATTTATTTAAAATTTTAATATTTATTGTTTTGGAATTTCAGTGTTAGAATTCTGAAGTTTTTTAAATAATTAATAATCTCTTTTTGTTTATTGTTTTATAATAAATGTATATATTTATTGTGATATATAAATTTTATTATTTTTAAATATGTGTAAAATAAAATTGAAATATTTAATATAAAACCAAAATATTTTTAATATAAAATATAATTTTTCATTTAGAAAAGATACATTTATTTACTTTTCTCTCAATTTACCTTTAATACCCATGTTATTGAGAGAAGAGATCAATTTGCTTTCAATTTAGTCCCTTCAATACCCACGTTATTGGGGAAGAGATAAATTTATTTTCCGTCAATTTAGTTTTTTCAATAGCCATATTATTAGGGTCATAAATCAATTTTATTTCCATCAATTTAGTTGCTCCAATACCCACATTGGGGGGAGTATGTAAAAGAATTTTTTTGCCAGGTTTAACGAAATGGGTGAAAACAAAAACAGCTATGAATTAGTTTGAAACTAATTTGAAAACAAAAACAGCTATGAATTAGTTTGAAACTAATTTGAATTAAAGAAAAGAAATATTGACTGACTAAGCAAGTTCTTTATAAAAACTAAAAACATGTAGTTTAAGAAGAACATATTATTAGGGTAATAGATCAATCTACTTTCCATCAATTTAATTGCTTCAGTACCCATATTAGGGGGAGTATGTAAAAGTTTTTTTTTTTTCTCTGCTAGGTTTAACGAAATGGGTGAAAACAAAAACAGTTATGATTTACTTTGAAATTAATTTGAATTAAAGAAAAGAAATAGTAACTTAAGGAGCAACTTTGTTATCAAAACTAAAAACATGTAGTTCAAGAAGAACAACCCTTACAAAAAATGGGGGATAGTGGATTTATTTTCCATCAATTTAGTCCCTTCAATACCGATATTAAGGGGAGTATGTAAAAGTATTTTTTTGCCAGATTTAATGAAATGGGTGAAAACAAAAACAATTATGATTTAATTTGAAATTAATTTGAATTAAATAAAATAAATATTAGGTTACACAAATTAGTTATGAAAACTAAAAACATGTATTCTAAGAGGAACAAAAAAAAGGAGATTGTGGATTCACCTTACTTCACTGCAATCTTTTATTACCCTAATGCATAAAGAAATACCCTAATGCATAAAACAATAGGGTCGAAATGTAACGGGAGGTGTTTTTCTAAGCTCGAGGGAACCTTGAAAATTGGGTTTGATTCCAACCTCCATTCATGCAAAATTGACCAATGGACAAATGGTTAGAATCTTCATTATTAATTTGGTTTCATTCCTAACTCCATTTATGCAGAATCGACCAATGGACAAATGGTTGTAATATTCTTTAATTTCTGATTGGTTTTAAGGAAAGTTGGTTGAATAAAAACCATGTAGTCGATGAATACGCTCACCATTTTTTCAGTAGAAGAACTTATGGATGAAAGACCTCTGGTTAGCAAAATTACTGCAAGCGGCTTTTGTAAGGTTTTTTTTTATTCTCCTATGAAATCTACTTTAACGTGGGGTACGAGGTTGTTTGTTGAATTTAGTTTTGTAAATCTCACATTAAGTTTAGTTAGATACTTTTAGCCATTGTGTACATACAAGATTTTTCACGCTTTCTTAGTGATGGGTTGCTTGGTGAATTAGTGTAATTGTAAATCTCTCTTGAGAGTTAATTAGCTTAATTAGCTATCTTTAGTCATTGTGTATGTATAGGGTTAATTAGTTACATTCAGCCATTGAGTATGTATAGCCATTGTGTATGTACATTGTCATTGATTTTAACTTGCTTTGTATATATAATATATGTTTACTTTTTTTTTAGAGTTGTTTGGGATGTATATGGGTTTTTTGAAAAATTCCAAGTTTGTCTCTCATCCATTCATTCATGATGTTTAATATAATTTGGCTTTCCAAGTCTTATTGGAAATTTCTCATTTCTCTCCTAAAGAGTGAAGATAGTAAGTATTCAATGATTAAAGAGGGTTACAATCACTCGAAGGTGCCTGGTTACAAGGAACGCAGGGATCATCGATATGAATTCACTCTTTATCTGCTAGATGATTTCATAAATGCTGGAAATAAGGTTGGTACTCAAAACCTGGTTTCAATATAATGAATTAGATTATCAATTTCATGTGACTATTCATGCTTACACATTCATGAGGGAAAACTGCAGCAAAATATATCCAGGGCTTGAAAGGCCTATAAAATATTAAACTAAATTAACATCTGCAATGAAAATACAATGCAGGTGACCAAGAAAAAGCTTCTCGAAGCAATGGAAGGCCACATATTGGGAGTTTCTGAGCTGGTATGATATTATAGCAAGGAAAAGTTTACAAATAGGTCGTGACTCTTATACTCTTATATGCTCATGGGTGCACCTGATCACAATGGCCCTATTAAACTAAATTAATATCTGCAATGAAAATACATTGCAAGCGACAAAGGAAAAGCTTCTCAAAGCAATGGAAGGCCACATATTGGGAGTTGTTGAGCTAGTATGACATTATAGCAAGGAGAAGTTTACAACAGGTCATGACTCATATATGCCCATGGGTGCACCTGATCACAGTGGCCCTGGGTTTCCAGATGTTACCAAGTTTCCTAGGTGAAGAAACAAGACACACCCTCTTCACAAGATGTAATAACGATGATACAAGTTTTATACAACTATTTTGTTAAATTTCATGTGTCTATATAGATAAAATAGTAGGAAGAAGTGATCTAAAGACTTTATTGTACTTTGGAAGAACATTTAATATTATTAATCATATAATCATTGAATTTTTGTAATCATTATCCATGTCACTATTTGGTAATATTACTTGCCATGACCTTTAAATAGGTGTGAACTTATATTTATTTGTAAATTAACTTTCTTCTTTCATTGGTGTTATATCCTTTTAAAAAATGTATGCACTTATAACCTTGTAAATCATATAAATAGAAAATAAAAGGGACTACTTAAAAGGAAAGAAAAATCTGTACAGTAAGAATAAATGTAGCTAATCGCCTAAATCATATAAATAGAAAATAAAAAGCACTTCTCAAAAGGAAAGAAAATTATGTGCAATGATTGTTTATTTGTGGGACATTACAATTTTACAATTCTTAGTGTTTGACTCTAATACTATTAATCATATAATCACTGAATTTTTGTTATCATTATCCATGTCACTCTAGGGTAACAATACTTGACAATACTTAACATATCTTTAAACGGGTAAGTACTTGACAATACTTGCCATATCTTTAAACGGGTAAATACTTATATTTGTTTGTTGAACATTTTCCTTCTTTTGTTGGTGTTATATCGGACTAATTCATGTAGGAATTTATAACCTTATAAATTATACATAGAAAATAAAAGGGAGTATGTAAAAGGAAAGAAAATTATGTACTTGACAATACTTGACATATATTTAAACGAGTAAGTGCTTATATTTGTTTGTTGAACATTTTCCTTCTTTCATTGGTGTTATATCGGTCTAATTCATGTAGGAAGTTATAACCTTATAAATCATACATTGATAATAAAAGGGAGTACTCAAAAGGAAAGGAAATTATGTACAGTGAATATTTATTTGTGGGAGATTACAAGTTTTAATATTTTTCCATTATTTTCTCAATGAAATATTTGCACTTTCTGTTTTTCTTCTCTTGTGATCATAAAAAATCATTGGAGTATTTATGATAAAAAATTGTTGGCAACTCTCATTGAAGTATTTATCATGGAAACTTTGGGAGATTACAAGTTTTAATATTTTCCCGTTATTTTCTCAATGAAATATTTGCAATTTCTATTTTTCTTTTGTTGTGGTCATAAAAAATCATTGGAGTATTTATGATAAAAAATTGTTGGCAACTCTCATTGGAGTATTTATCATGGAAACTTGTTGGCCCAATTTGCTTCTGCCATACTTATAAATGGTTATAAGCTTTTTAAATTTTTTTTAATTGAAATGATAATTGCAATGATGGTCAGAGGTATTGTAACCATCTAAAATCCTCTATTCTCAAAAAGAAATATTGAAAGAAACGAATATTGAATCTTGGATTTATCCTAATGTTTGACCAACCTCTTTAGTGACACAAAAGGAACTGAATATTGAATCTTGCATTTATCCTATTGGTTGAACAACCTCTTTATTAATGTACAAAGTTGAATACATAATTTTGGATTTATCCTACTGGTTGACCAACCTCTTTAGTAACACAGGTTGAATATTGAATCTTGGATTTATCCTATTTGTTGAACAACCTCTTTATTAATGCAGAAAGTTAAATACATAATCTTGGATTTATCCTACTAGTTGACCAACCTCTTTAGTAACACAAGTTGAATACTGAATATTGGATTTATCTTGATGGTTGACCAACCTATTCACTGACATAAAAAGTATTAAATATTGACTTTTGGATTTATCCTAATGGATAACCAACCTCTTTAGTGACACAAAAATCTCTCTAATGACACATTGTTGGCTAGCATATCGATTTTGGTCCTCTTCACATTTCACTCTAATCGTCATAATGGGCATGTGTTTGCTTTAGCTCCATGGATATTGCTTAAATTGTTTAACGAGCATTTCTTCTCCATTTCATATCTTATAGATCTCCTTTCTATTCCCCATACTTCTCTTTCCTATCCCATGTTACTCATCTTACCATGTGCCTTTATTCTTCTGAGTGTAAATTTCCATACCATGTGTTGCCTCCATTCTTCTGATAATGTAAATTATTACTCTTTAGGATCATGATATTTATACTGATGGTCAACCAACCTAGATGGCACCTTATTTAGTGACTGGCTATCGGCCAAGTCAATGATCCGCCTATTCTTGCCTTTGAACTCTAATCATCTAAAAAACCTTTTTTAGTGATAGATAGTTTGTTACCCGTGTCACCCAAAATGTTTATTTTCCTCCTACTTTGAGCCTCTTTGGTGACAAATACATGGTTTGTTGCCCACCATATAGATTTTCCTCCTCTTCCTAGATTTAACTCTAATCATCATAATAGTTAACGGTCTTGTGCTTATTGCCTTATTTAAACAACTAACAAATGGGCCCATAAGATTTGAAGCCCATGGTATTATTTTTTCCAACATTTTTTCTCCATCTCATACTCTATTCTTCTCCATTCGATGTTTTTCATTGTTCAACGGTGAGAGAAATGGATATACACGTTTAAAACTCAAGGTATTACAACATTTTTTTCTTCTAACTCTCTACAATAAATATAATTTAAACCTATAAATTTAAATGATTATATTATACCATTTTATATTCAGAGGTATTATGGTATTCCAACATTTTTGTTTGCCTATTACTGATATAAGCGGTGACAATATAGAATAACATAAAACGGAAATAGTATGTTACCCAAATGTCTTGGTGAAACGACACTTTATTTCCATGGGTTCCTTATCTTTTCCTATCGGTACTAACATATATGTGCTTCTAAGTTTCTATATCTTTTTCTATTGGTACTAGCATATATTTGCTTCTCGAGTTCCCCTTATTTCAACCCATACTGTACTACAGGTAAATCCCATGGTTTTCTAATGTTTTCACCCTCAATGCATGGGGTATCTCTTTCTTCAAGTACACCGAGGACTTTCACCTAGCCCCATTTAGAATGATGGGCTATTACTGAAGAGAGAACTATAGAGTTGAGTGCTTGCATTCAGGAAAATCAACCTTCAGAAGAGAGGAGGAATGTTGTTTTGTAATACGTGCAAGGTCTTATTCACGACTGCTTCAATTACAAGGTGAGAGCTATTTGAGAGGGGCATTGGGAAAATTGTTGCTTCTCAAAGTCATTCAATATCATATCATAGTTTCAATGGAGAATTCAATTATTGCAGTGAATCTATAATTAATTTGATGAATGAATTCGGTGAATCAACTTTGGAGTTCAATTTAAAAAATGAACAAACTACTCTACTGGGTATGTTATGGATATTGTCGAAAAAAATGCCCACTTTGGATCCTAGTTAAATATATTGTCACTTCCATTTACCTACTCATTCTTTTCCTAAATCATCAATAAACAATACAACATTACTACTTTTGTTGAATTTCATTGCATATTTGATGGCATCTTTTCCATTTTGCACAATGTAGAAGTTTTAATTCAAGCATGAAGAAATCTTTATGGAGTTTGAATGTTTTATTTTGTCTTTATTCTGGTTTATGAAAGATGCATCCATGGAACTTTTTATCATATGTTTTTTCTATGTTTTTCCCCTCAAAAATCATTATTTGGTGCTAGAATGTTTTTATTTGTCTTTTAATTCATAGAGAATAAGTGCAAAGGATCTACTTGATACTAAATAATTTTGGATACATCTTGTCCCTTGTGCACCTAGCAGGTTGGTTTATTTTAAGTATATATGCATTAATTGTTGTTCTGTTAGAATTAAATTTCCATTCAAGTTTAATTCTAGTTTTGGAGGGTAAATATTTTGTCCCATAATATAGAAAGCAAATATTGATTTTTTGATGCCTTAGTTTTTATGTTGCAACTCGCCGAGGTATGATCCATCACATGATTTTCGAACAAAGAGGAAACGACAACAACTGAGGCAACATGATGAAATTACCAAGAGACAGAAAATTCACAACATCCTCCACAATAAGATGTTAGACTACCTCCTATATAAACTGGTAGACAAAGCCATCTTCCACTAAGGCCAGATCTAAATTGACCTCCTCAGTATCCAGTCATACCTAGTAAGTATGTGGGAAGACATGGGGGTGAATAGAATCCTACTCACCTCGTATTTCTTCCAAGATTTTAGAAAAGAGAAACATTGAAGATGTCCTTATGAGTGTGGGCTCTAGTATGCCTATCTCTACATCAATTCCCACTATAATTAAATGCACAATTTGATGCATGTATGGATGTACATTAAGTTGGTAGTTTATTTTAGTAAACATGAATTTTTATGGTGGTGGCGCAAGAGGTGGTGGTGCTTCTACATTTTTGTAGTTGCTCCTTCTAGTGGTGGTGCTACTCCTACCGCTATCACTGTTGCCCTTGCAGTTGAAGAGAAATAGGTCAATCTATTGTTATAAAATATATAATTATAATTTTCCTTGAGACTTGGCCTTGTTACTACTTTGACTACTTTGAACTTTCCATTTACTCTTGCTTACAAAATTTGGGTAGTGTTGTTGGTAGTTTATTAGGTTAATGTGTTTTTGATACCATTTGTTTGTTCAACAGGAGGAACCCAGAGAAGGACAGTGAAGATGACCTGGGATTAAGTGATGATGACATGGGATTTAGATTATTTGATTAAGCAGTAGTCTATATTGGAAAGATCAATTTTGTAGTTGTAGTAAAAAAGAGTATTTTTCCTCTCTTTTCAATTCCATAATGTGAAGAGGTGAATTATATCAAGTGCAAACAATTGTGTTGAGTAGGTGTTTTTTCAAATGGAGGATTTATTTTATTACAAACTTCGTATCTTAATGACCGATCTTTTAATATCATATGATTCTTGGTGGTTCAAACTAATCATTAAATTTAATGGAATTTCTTTACTTTATTCTTCTTTGTGATTAATAATGTGTAGGAATTTACAGGGTAAGTTCCTTAGACAGAACACCAAAGGACACCGCTCACAAACAGATCACAGATCAATACACCAGTATTTTTGACGTGGTTAAAACCCTCAGAGAGGGAAACAGTCCACGGCCTGCGCCAACGTGGCTACTACAGGCAATTTATTAACAAAGAATGAAAATTTACATAAGCTTCTCTCATGCACGGTTAACCTACAAATGACCCTCCATGCGCTTTAAATAGAATTCATGGACCAATCGGGTGTCAAGCCACGGATCAAGTGTCGGTAATACCGAGGAGAGAATGAAGCGTCGGATCACTACATATCGTGACCGTCGGATTGTAAGTTACAAAATGTACAACGGTAAAGAAACACACTTTACCTAACTCTATACTAGACCAAGTTGAACTTAACTATTTCTATGTGTCGGAATATCCTAACATCCCCCCTTAAGAACAACTTGGGATAGGATTGAAGGATTTACAAATATGACACAATAGGAGAAGGAAGGAGGCACTAGAGCCTATCCCCCCTTAGTGACAACTTCCTGAACTCCAACCATAAATCGAAGTTTAGTATACTTCACCTCTGTGAGAGCCTTTGTAAAGATGTCTGCAACTTGATCATTTGTTGAACAATATTGCACTTCAAGAACATGGTCATGAA
>APFE031178067.1:0-11398 GCA_000404065.3 Pinus taeda | reverse complement strand
TTAGAACAAACTCGCCTAAACAGGATCAGCGCGGGTGCAAAACTGGGCTGGCGCGCTGGCATCGCAAATCAACAATAGAAGAGGTCTGGTAAGCGCACAATGATACAAGAGGAGGGCGCGCTGTTCGTGAAATTGGACCAGCGCGGAAAACACGTGTGCTTCCGCGCTGGCAGCGCAACAGTTACATTATCTTCCGCCAGTCAGCGCGGTTATTTAATAAACAGACGCGATGATTCAATAACTTAGGCAAAGAGGGTTTTTAGCCATTTCAGAGAGCATAGTCAAGGTGGATGTGACTTTATGACATAGTAAGGAGACTGACAAGGTGACAGTGACATTTTACTGTGTAACACATAGTTTTCCAAGATATATGCACCTTTCATTTTATGAAAGTGCATGTGTATGTATACGCCCCTTTTGGTCTGTTAACTCGCATGTATACACTACTTTGTCAAGGTGAACCTGCTTATACTTCTCTTTCCTCATTTTGTGAAGTTTGATCTGTAACTCTGAGCTGTTAACCTGTTGAACTGTGATCTGTCATCTGAATGAGTTGCCATCAAGGACAACACCTGTGTCATAGTGTCAAATCTGAGTCATAATACTAGCAGATTGTACTATGAAATTGCTTAATAAGAAAAATCTCAGATAGCTGCACCGGTTTTCCCACATTGGGTTTTTTCGGGGACATTGGTCTAAAAATAACAGTGTCATTGTGTGTGCTTGTTTCTGTTTCACATTAATATTTTATTTTCCGTAAGTTTAGACTTAGGGAATACATTAAGAATATTGATTATTTTAATGTCTCCCAAACTGTTTAGAATCTGCCCAAACCATTTTTAGGTATTGGAGATCTCATGTGCTTTAGCATCTCCACCATTTTTCATGGCTAGAGCACATCCTATGCTATCCAAAATCAACACTCCCTCTCAGCGAGGACTGTGCTCTAGTAATACTCTTCACTGAACAACACCCTGATCATCCAGCATCGGTCCTGGTGCTGATGCTAGGCCTACTGCCCAACATCCTTTGTACTGCTACCCATGGCCCTGCAACTGCCACTACTGCATCTGTACAGCAGCACCTGTCATCATGTTGCATCGTGCTAGCCATAGCACTGCCACTACTAACTACTGCACTGCAACTCAGTTATCAAGAAGTAAGTAACTGATCTCCCAACTCTGACACCTCTGTCAAGCTAGAGGCACCCATGATGCTGAAACTCCCTCTCACTGACAAGTGCCCATTCTCTGACCTCTGCGTTGCTGCAACAACTCCATGCATCTTGCATTGCTACCTCATGATGTCCTGGTAATCCTGCACTGTAGCTCCCTCTATTGCTCCATCCACATTCGTCTCTACTGACATCCGCCAGTACTGCTACTCCTCTTCAAGGCTCCCGTAGCAAAGTATAATCCAAGAGGTTGGGTACCTCGAGGATCCTGCCCCTCATCGTCCGTAGTCAATCTAACTAGAGCTCGATGTCTCCCCACTTTCTCTCACGAGGTGCATAAGCACTCATGGCATAGTCATCATTTGTCTCCACTTCTTTCTCCACCCTTGCTGGTGCAACTTTGGTCTCAAAAGCCTCTCCCTTTCTCTTCTTCCTCGGACACTAGCTCGCATAATGACCCAGTTCCCCACAGTGGAAGCATTTGACCTTGGAGAGGTCCTTCTTCTTTCGTTTCTCCTACTTTCCCTCAGATGCTAGGGTAGCATCCTCCTCTTCCTCCTTCTTGATTCTAATCCCCTTTCCGCTGCTTCTTGCCTTGGTTAGCCTTCTGATCTCTTCCTGACGAAGAGCCGCCCACAATTCCTCCCAATCTGGAAGGGTCGATCTACCCAGTATGCTCTTGACAAATACCTCCCAGTCCTCTGACTCTGCGTTCAATGGGGTCCTCACCATTAATTCCTAATCCAACGTGGCCCCTATGGAAGTCAGTTGATCCTGGATCTCCTTCAATCAATCGAGGAAGATGTTGATCTGTTCTCCCTTCTACATTTGGTATGACCACAATTGATTTTCTAGTAGCATCTTCCACTGCACGGAAATATGCTGATACAATTTTGTCAGGGCCTCCCACATCGCATTTTTCGTTTCCTTTTCGGCAATATGTGGTACTACATGGTCCCTGACCCCGTCAAGGATGATGCTCTTGGCCCTCGCCATTGCCTCTTCGTACTTGTCATTTTCAACTGGGTCAACTAGGATCACTATCGTTTCAAGGCAGAGAGACGATTCCTGTCTAGAACAAACAAGATCCTGGCCTTCCAGACTACGAAGTTTTAGGCTCCATCCAGTTTGTCCTAGTCTCTTACCTCGTTCACTGCCATTTCGCTAATCCTCTACTTCCTTTCTGGAAGTTCTCGGTGTGACTCCCTTTGAGCCTCGATTTCCCTCCTGGAAACCCCTCTGCAATGTCGAGATGCCCCCACTCCAATCGTTAGTGCAGCAAATCTAAATCTACTTCACCTACTTGAAATTTTAACATTAACCAAGTTATTCTTCTCAATACTGAAGCAAATTACTTTTGCAACCTACACTAATTAAATATTTGATCTCATAAAATAGAAAATAGAGCAAAGAATAAGATACATAAGACACACTTATTTTTGGACACAATAGTCTGCAGAAAAACCCAATGCGGGGAAACCAGTGCAACAAATCTAAGGGTTTACTATTATGCAGGAGAAATATTTGAATACAAGTCTAGCATGCTCATCTAGCAATCCTTTACAAAAAAAATACTGGCGGAAAATCTAATTGAGTTTTACCTCACTTCACCTGGCAGAATTTTGGCTGATCCAACAGAAGACTGGCTAACCCCGACTATTTCTATGTTGGCTCTACGTCACCTTCTCTGCCCTTTGCGTCAACTCTCCTCGTTGTTCCAGTAGTTGCAGTAGTTCTGAATTCTACGTGACAGGTAGCTTTTCTGCGTCAGCTCTCCCGGCTACTGCGTTGCCTTTGCGTTAGCTCTCCTGGCTACTGCGTTTCCTCTGCGTCAGCTCTCCCGGCTGTTCTGGCAGATCCCGACAGTTTGGGTTGTTCCATAAGTTCTCGATTCTGCGTGACAGACAACGTTTGTGTGTCATCTCTCCCGACTTGTGTGCTGCCTTTCTACAAGCTCTCTCTGCCTCTTTGTCAGTATTCTCTGGAAAGTCCTCCTTCCGGATTTTCACTACCCCTCTGTTGTTGAATGATCACTTAGTTCAAATTTCTCAACTTCCTAGCCCTCGAAATCTAACTCTAGATCAATTCTCTCCCTCTGTGTGTGTTTCCAATTGAACCCCCAAGCCTCCATTTTATACTTTTCATGTTGAGTCTTCAACGGCCGAGATTAAGTCTCTAATCAATAGCTAAGATTAAACATGACTTGATCCGCCTTCTAGATCATTCTCACCCATATTTCATTAATACCCGTTAATATTTTAATTTCTCTAAGTTTATACTTAGGAACTCCATTAAAAATATTAATGATTTTAATAAAATACATTTCGGGTGGAATTTCACCAAACGATTTCTGAGTTCTTTAAAACTCATGTGCCTTAGCCTCTCCACCAATTTTCAAGGCTAGAGCACTTCCAATGCTAACAAAAATTAACAGTAGCTAGTAGCAGTCGGAGACTCTAGAGACAGATGCATCACACTGATCACAGTTGATTCAGTATTTATGATGCTTTTCAATTGTAGATGTTGCAATTTCAACAGCAACAGATGAAGAGTGAGTTGCAGTGTTGGCAACAGTTAAGCAGGGTCAATAGCAACACAGATGCAACAAATATCAAAGTTGCACAACATGACAGGAGATGATGCAAACACAGGGTGCTGCTACAAGATGTGCACTAGAGCACTAGAACACATTCCTCACTAACAGGGAGTGTTAGTTTTTGTCACATCGGATTTGTTTGTGGAGAGGCTAGAATACAAGAGATGTCCAAAAGCTAGAAATCATTTCCTAGAAATTCTGCCTAGAAATGACATAATTAGATAGTTAGCCAATTTTTAAATATTTCCTAAGTCTAGACTTAGGGAATATGGTTAATTAATTAAGTCAAGGGGTGAATGATCTAGAAATTCACACGGATAGACTTCAAGTTAATCCTAGTCATTAACTAAGATTTAATCTTGGTCGTTGGATTCCCAAAAGAGGATTATAAGAAGTCGATGGGCACTTGGAGAAGACACTTGAGAGGTTCGATTTCATGAGAAGATCAATTTCTAGAGTAGCAACAATCAGTTGTCGGAGAGAGAACCTGTGAGATCAAACCAATAAGTGGGGCAGAGACAGTGACCTAGAGGATTTTCCACATCCGGAGAGGTAGCAGCAAGTGAGTCGAATTATCTGAGAGAGAGTGTTGATGGCAGCGCAGTTGCTTCAGTCAGGTAGTTCGATATAGAGAGATGAGAAATCGTTCTCAATTCCAAAGGCTGGGAAGGAGTCCCAGAGAGCCAGAGAGACAATTTTCTCAGCATCCATAGGCAGAACGACTTGATCAGAGCCCAGTCCAAAGCAAGTCGTCCAGCTAGCTACACAAAGTAGCGCAGAGGCTAACGCAGTGCTCTAGGAGGCCGAGTTTTTGATAGGGGAAGTCGAGCCAGAGATTTCTTGTGGGAGAAGGGTAATTCCCTTCAGTGTTTTGATCAGTTTTGCTTGTTTTTTGGATTTCTAGTTGGGATTCCATAGATGTACTCAGATTTCATTGTTGCATAATAAATAAAACCCTCACTGTTGCACCGATTTTCCCAAGTTCGGTTTTTCTGGGGACATTGTTCCAAAAATAACTATGTAAATTTATGTGTGCGCTAGCATTTCTTCCAACATTTATTCTTCCATAGTTTTATTTGTGTAGGTTGCAGTGTCAGTTATTAAGTATTTTTTGTCGGAAAGAGTAAATAAATTATTAATTAAAAATAACAATTAGTTGAATAATTTCCAGTTGCTGCAATAGGATTCCGAGTTACGGAATTTTCACACTCTAAGCACTGCCAAGGACAAATATATTGTAGCTAGTATGGCCTATTGTGAAGTGATTTAGGAAGCTCTTCAGTAAGCCATTTGAGCAATTGTTGGAAACCACTGTTGTATGTTGTGATAATTAGAATGGGATTCTCCTTTTAGAGAATCCTGTGTTCCATGACCGCTCCAAGTTTATTGCGATCAGGGACCACTTTATTTGGATATGGTACAACGAGGAGCAATCAAGCTCCATCATTTCAGGATCGATGTGCAGGTTACCAACATCCTCACATAGCCTTTTGGTAAGGTCAAATTTATCTTCCTTCAGAGAGAGGCTAGGAGTCGTGGAAAGACCCTACTATGAAGGTCACGGTTGAACATTGAGCTCTGGGAGCTCCTAGGGGCCTAGGGTACTTCTTGGAGCTATGTGCGACCGAAGGGTGAGTAGTTCACGTTCCCTATAAGTACGTTATGTATAGGGTGAGTGGTTCACCTTCCCCTGTGATAACCCTTGATGATATATGTGAGCATAGGGTGAGTGGTTCACCTTCCCCTACGATTGATGATATATGCAAAGGATAAGTGGTTCACCTTCTCCTATGGCACATGAGCAAGGTGAGTGGTTCACCTTCTCCTGCAGATGCCCTAGCACACATCCTACCCATGTAGTCTGGGACTCATGCGAAGTACCTCTCATCTGGCCAATGAGTTGGGAAAAGAGGATAGGGACCATAGCACTACAAATGGATGCATCGAGTAGACGTACCCGAAACTCGAAACTCTGAAACTTGGTTGAAACTTGACTAAAACTCAACCATCGTATAATCATCTATGAGAGTTAATACAGACTTGGTTTTCCTTCCCAATTGTCATCTATGGGTTTTATAATTATTCCCTCTTTTCTTGCAAGATAGTGTGCTATTCACTTATTTATAAACTTTTATATATATATATATGACGTTTCGGCCAACATTTCCATTTTTGGGAGGTGACATTTCTAAACATACCCATTTCGGAATCTTTGAAATGTTTCGGCGCTTCGTGCAACTTAGAGTCTAATGGATGTAACTCTTGATTGATTGTAAAACCTAACTAGGTTTAGGTCTTGAATGTCTAAAAAGATATCTTATTTATTATGCTCCTATTATAATGACATGCTTGACTTCATGCTCTTGTACTATTTGTGTTTGGTTGTACTTGTTGCTGAAAGTTTACAGGTACAAAGTCTTCAAGGTGATGAAAATGCTTACCTCATATTTGATATAATTTGATGATGATGTTGAGCATGATGGAAAAAGGGAGTTGTGAGAACCTCAATGACATTAAAGTCAATAGGTGATCTTGTTGCCATGTTAAGGAATGAAGAAGTTTTGAAAGGTCCAAAATTTTTCGATGAATTGTTGATGCAAAAAGGAAGAGCCTGTGTGACTAGAAGAATAAATAGTTGAGGGACTTGTCCCCTAGTTTCCTGGATAAAGGAAAGTGTATATCCCTACTTGAGAGGGAGCTTGAAAAGAAGTGAATGACTTAATGAAAAGGCCATAAGGACATTTGAAATTGGAAAATAGTTGAAGTAATACTGATGGCTATTCGTGATTAGTAAAGTTGTCAACAAGATGTTTTTGGAAGAACTGTTGAGGCAGAGTTGGATGTTGCTGAAAAAATTGAAGTAAAGCTTCCGACTACATGTGTTTGATATGATGATGACCTAAGGAGCATCAGTATATTTGAAGATCCCAGAGGTTTGTGTTAACTTATATATATATTTGAATGTTTATTGCTAATTGGGATTGTGAATGTACATGTTAATCTCTCCATAAAAAGGTTGAACATGTTGAAGCATGTTGTAATTGATGGACATATCTGATTTAGTTTACACGGAGAGATGAAGCTTCTTGGGGCGACAAGACACTTGGGAGGACATTTGGTCGGCCTATGATGACATCTAGATCCCAAAGAAGGGAGGGTGGCGTAGGTCTTGGAGCTCCGACCTTGGATACACACCTAGATCCCTGAGTTGGTGTTAGAGCTAAATCCTGATGGTACCTAGAAACATAGAGGAAATCACTTTGAGATCTTCCATGTACATATGTATATATGATATGATGAATACCTCCCTAGTTAAGAGGGAGTGTTTAATAATGTACCTAGTGTCGGTCTTCGTAATTGTATTTGAGACTTGAGTCATAATGTAATGTATTTGTCAAAGACAAGGAAAGGAAATTTTATTGTGAAAAAAAAATTATTTATTAAGCACAGGTTTCATGCTTTATTATTTTATTTCTAGATCAAAGCCTCCATTGTAGGCTTCTAGGGTTTATGTCTTGAGTCCTAGACTTTGTCATCATGTATTAGACCCTTCTTGGACTTTATCAATCAAGAAAGAAAATTATTTTGATGTAAAATAAGTCAATTAGGCCTCCTCCACCAAGTCAACCTCAAGTTCTAAAAGTTGGCTTCAAACATGAACCAGAAACCACTATAAATAGGCAGCTACTCGACTCATTTGGCAGAGTCAATCAAGCAATTCGATTTGTAGTTCCAGGAGGGCAAAAAGAAATGCGAAATAGGAAGAAGATGAAGCGAAGAAGAATAAACCCTAAGCGAAGAAGGAAAAACCTCATTTTCTCTCTCTTTTGTCTCACAAGTGTGAAAATATGACACTGTAGGAGGGTTGAAGTTGCAGGGCTGCAGTAGGGCCAAAATTTTGAAGCTAGAGGACTGAAATTTTGAGTTGAGGCTAGGTTGAAGGAGTTTGACTAAAATTGACTTTTGGTATTTTGTTGATCATCTTAGAAGGTTGACTTGGTGGAGTGAGGAAGGTCTTTTGGTCAAGTCTAAGGACTTGGTTTGTCTCAATTTGATTTGGATATACTAGTGGAAGAGTTTGACTAGGTTTTCCCCTTCTTACGGGTTTTATCCCTGGTTGATTACATATATGTTATTCCATTGATATTCATGTTTTGATTTGATGATTGCTTGATGAGAAGAATATAAAAGAAGAAGATAAAGAAAGTGAATAAGAATACAAGAACATCACAAGTAATTGTCAACATAAGAAAATCTTTCTGCCTTTCCAATTTTCTAACATTCTCAAGGCAAATCTTCTCATCTTTTGTGTGTTGTGATCTCAATTATTCTAATGTTCTTTATGGTTGAATTTTTGAGGTATAATTACTGAATGATATATTGGAATAAGTTAAAAGAAGATCTACATCAAAATTAATTATTATAATTTCATAAATATTGTGCTAACCCTAATTGCAGTAAGAAAATCGAAACTTTAATATTCAGGTTGTTGGAAAGACGCCCATCATTTTGGTTGAGAAACATCCATGCTAGGGGAGAAGACCTACCCATTACTATTCAGCCCTCAAATCTCTCTTCAAAATCCATCAGCCAAATATATTCTCTTGGAAGGTTGTTATAGTGGCATTTGCAAAGAACAACGATACTTGAGGAGGCCTTGAGATTGTTTCAAAAAAGGAGAGGGAGAAGCCATATTAATATATATGGAAGCCCTGAGGGAATGAAGTTATTTAGTGATTTGTTAGGTCCACAACATTTCTATCACATTTTAAACTAATGTATGAGGAAGCTAATTGCAAGCCTTAACAACTAAATTCACATCACTTACCAATAACTAAGCCCAAGGGAGAGGGATAGTATGAAACAACATCGGCCATGGAAATCACACCAATATTCAAAAGTTAATTACAAGGAGGCAGCCTTGTTCTTTAAAAAGAGCTTCAGATTAAGGACCAAAACACTAGAACTAATATAATTACAATTGAAGACGATATGTACACTATCTCTCCTAGAGACGCAACAACATTTTGTAAACAAGGCCGAACAAATGAGGCTTTGTTTATTTTACATGTAATAGGTAAATTCGTGTGCTTTTATACATATGATTTTCTCTTACGGGTCTATCTTAACAATAAAACCCTGACAAAAGGCAAACTAGTACATGCCCACATTATCCAAATGGGATTTCAAAGGAAAGACATTCTTTTGGGAAATAAGCTTGTGAGTTTGTATGCTAAGTGTGGCAGTTTGGTGGATGGTTATGTAGTTTTGAATCAACTACCTATGCAAGATGTTGCTTTCATGAACGATGATGATCGCTATCTATGCCACGCATGGTATTCAGAGGAAGCTTTGAGATTGTTTAAATAAATGTGAAAAGCAGGACTTCAGCCTAATAATTTCATGTTTCCCTGCATTCTTAAGAGAATGCATAGCAAGTGTTTGAAGAAATGCCTATATATACAATGTGGTCTCCAAGGATGTAATCATACCAGCATATGTCATAAATGAATCTGGTGGCAAGGCCTTGAACTTATTTTACCAAATCATTTTACCATTGCTAGGGTTCTCGCATCTTGTAGTATTTTGGTGAATTTAGGTGCATGGAGGATGCCTGTGCTTTGTTTAGAAAAATACCTATACAAAATGATGATATGCATGGTGTCAACAAATTAGTTAACTGGCAAGTTGTTTGGTTATATGCACTTGGTATGGAACCAGGAATTGTTTTGACACTAAGAATAGGCATGTTGGCTAGCCAATTGGGCTCTTCAATGAAATGTGGTTGTGAGGAGTAAAATTGGACCCAATTAAATGAACTTTGATTATTGTAGGCTATGCCCACAGTGGGAATTGCATTGAGGCCTTGATATTTTTCTCACCATGTAGTTATCACACATTAAGCCTAATGTTATTTCATGGACTGTTATTATTACAGGCTATGCCCAAAGCAGTGATTAGGACAAATTCCCGAGCACTTTTGTGAAATGGAATTGGTAGGCATTGTTAATTTAGCAGCTCAGGGAAAAATTCCCTCCTTTAGATAGCCTTCCTCATCCAGAGAAGACCCTCTTTTCCCTGGAAGAATTTTATTTGGTCAAGGAAGACCCACATGTGCACTAAAAGTACAGGTCGGCTTTAAGGATAAATTGGGTTTCCTAATGCCTGTATAAATACACCTCAAGGCACATCACCCTGGAGCATCATCAACACATTCATTTCTTCTCTTCTATGGTTCGTATAGCTCTGAAAATTGCAGTTCTTTTCACACGTGTGAGCAAGAGGTCGTCTCTTTCTATTGACTGAATTTTGACTTCTTTTTGGGATGGTTTGACCAACTTTGAGCATGGAAAGTTTGACTTGCTTTGACCAGATTTGGGCTTGTTCTAGAAGGCCGCGTTGACTGGTACAAAGATTGATATTTTTTTAGCAGTTTGATCTCTGTTGATCGTTTACTTTGACCTCTATAATCTGAAGTTGATTACTTTTGTTTGGGATGTTTTGACCAACTTTGAGCATGGAAAGTTTGACTTGCTTTGACCAGATTTGGACCTGTTCTAGAAGGCCAAGTTGACTGGCACAAAAATCAATATTTTTTTAGCAATTTGACGTCAGTTGATCATTGACTTTGACCTCTAAAATCTGAAGTTGATCACAAGTTTTTTCTCTCTCCTTTGACTGAGTTTGACCAAGTCGTTTGGCACTGTTTTGACTGAAGTTTGACTAGCAAGGAAGGCCGAGTATTTTGACTGTTGACCGAGCTCCTTTGAGGCAGTTTGTGTAACGACCCATCTATAAATATAAATAATGCAAGCATAATAGCAGGTATACGGTACATGCATATGAGAGTTACGTATGCATGTGTCACATACACCGCACTAGTATTTTATACTAAATTGATTATAAGTGCTAAATACCATGACACTTCTTGAAATAGAGGTTCTACTCATTCATCAATATTGCTTAATGTATGGGTAGATCTTAAAAGAGAACTATATATATTATATATTCCAGATTATTGATAAAATTATATTAATAAATTAATAAAATAAATGTTAAATATTAATAAATTAATAAAATAAATGTTCAAATATATATAAGTAATTAATTAAAAAAAGGGGATCCAAGTATAAAGTTTATAATGTTATATTAAAACAAATATATATTAAAACAATGTGATATGTTAAAAATAATGTTCATAATGTTTTAATGATATATTAAATCCTAATGTGGTATATACGATATATACGTTATATTAAAAGAATATTTAATAAAATATCATATGGTTTCAAAACATAAAAGATATTCATTCATGACCTTAAATGAGAGAAGGGAGGGATACGTAAGAGAGGGCGTGTTATCAACAAGTTGAATGGTGGGCTGCAAATGGAAGGGCAGCCACTGCCAAACAAGAGAATAAAACCACGGGACATGGATTTGGGAAGGGGACACAAAAACCAGAGGGAAGAATTCTGAAGGAGAAGGGAATTAGCCACAGGAAGAGCTTGAGAGTTCTGAGGTTTTGGGCACGGGGGAACAGTCGTCTTCTGTTAAGAAGCTTACTAGATTGAGCATCCATGCTCTGCTCAGTCTGGCTAGGTGGATTCGGTCTTTCGGTAACTGTCGCA